>JASVEL010010592.1:0-17742 GCA_032618575.1 Nicotiana noctiflora
TCCCTCCCCCTCTCCCTCACAAACAGTCAGCCGCCCCCCACTATCCCAACTTCTCTCTCTCTCTCTCTCTGTAACTCAAAATCCCCCCCCCCCCCTTCTCTCTACAAAGTCCAAAAACCCTCTTCTCCAATTCACCCCATTCTTCCTCCATTACTTCTTCATTGCATTACTTGTAAGTTTCTCTACTTCTCTTCTCTTTTATTTTGTTTTTATTCTTAGTTCTTGATTATTTATTTTGTAGAAGTAATTAGATATTGTTAGTTTAAGATACCTCTTGAATATGACTTGGCTTCTTTTGTGCACAATACATGTTTCCATGAATTTTTATTAAGGAACCTTGTCATATAGTTGAAGTTTGGTAAAGAATTGGTTTGTGGGTTTTCAATTTTGTTGTTGATGATAATTTTATGATTTGGAGACCTAAATAATATGTACACAATGTATGTTGATTGGTAAGCCAAGTTTGGCAAATTATACTTGGTCATAATGTATTAAAGTAGTTTAGGAGAAATATTGCCCAACTCTTGAATTGGT
Organism: Nicotiana noctiflora; assembly: GCA_032618575.1. Classification (NCBI taxonomy): domain Eukaryota; kingdom Viridiplantae; phylum Streptophyta; class Magnoliopsida; order Solanales; family Solanaceae; genus Nicotiana; species Nicotiana noctiflora. Next base: position 535 of record JASVEL010010592.1, read on the forward strand.
AATGGTGTACTTTATTGGGGATGGACTAAGTCAATTGGGTAATATTAGAAGTGTTCAAATAACTAAGTGTGGGGTGCTCGAATAGGCATGTGTAAAATAGTTAGATAAAGAATCTAAATACAGGAGTATGAGGGATTTGCACAAAAAGAATGGTCAATTGTTAGTTCTCAAGGATGGCGAAGTCTGAGTAGCCTTCCAATGACTAACGGTTTACAAAATCTTTTGGCAATCTTATTTGTGCAGGATCATAGCCCCAAAGAGAGCCCGACATGGTGCTAGCTCATCTAGGCAACCTACTTATGACGAGTCTAGGTTTGCTAGTGAAGAAGCCGAGAATGCATTTCACATTAAAGTAGACAAGAAGTGGCTCCAAGATGTAGAAGTTGACAGGATAGCTATCCGCTCGGAGAAGCCGAAAATTTATGATGAGATTCGGAGGCGCGAGATGGAGTTCCTCTTTGACTCACCTCCTAATGTAAACAAGATGCTTGTCCGGGAATTCAACGCCAATGCCCCTTATGCTATGGTCAGAGAAGTTTTCGTCAGAGGTAAGAGGGTCAATGCTCATATTCCTACTATTCGGCAGGTACTTCGTCTGCCATTGCACACTAGTGATGTTGACTACTACCATGATAGGCCTGGTGTCACATGGGACATGCTAATAGAGGCCTTATGTGTAGATGGCATCCCAGTGTGGATTAGAAATCAAACTCTGCACTCTAACTGTTTTACACACATTGCCAAATGTTGGTTCTCCATAATTTGCAACCGTATCTTGCCCTCGACTAACACCACGGATGTTAACTTTAATAGGGCTGCTTTGACTTGGTGTTTGGTAACACATCGGGATGTTGATATTGCCCGAGTTATTAGTGATGAGTTGGTATTGAGGGAATCCCTCACTGCCAAGGGTTTTTATTACCCATCTCTTGTCACTACATTGATGCTGACGGTGAGCTACTACGGAAAGCTCCATTTAGAGCTGCTACTATCCGGGTTGGACGAGACACAACCCCTATTGACTTGGATGAAGAGGACAATCCTGTACCGGTTGCCCGGGCCAGGCACTCCACGGATTCAGCCGGACCTTCCAGGCCTACTCCTCGTAGATCAAGCATGTCTAGGTCCGAGTCCACACGACCTATGCTAAGGTCCATGGAGGAGGAGGTTGTTGATCTGTGCACCTCCGTTGATGGCTTACACACACGCCTAGATGCCATGTCCACTAGGCAAGCCCGGTCAGAAAATAGGTTTATGGCATAGTTTAGAGCACTTGGACGAGCATGCCATGTCAACCCATCCACCGTCTCCGACTCCGAGTGAGTCTCAGGTAAGTTTTCTTGCCCCTCTTGTGCTTTAATTTTTATTTATATCATGGGGACATGACATATTTTTAAGTGTGGGGTGGGTGACTTATCTTGTACATAATGTATATATTAGTGTAGTAAGTAATATAAAATAATAAAAACACAAAAAAGTCGTAAAATTTTAAAAAAATCGAAAAATATGAGTAGAGGGCTCTCCCTGATGACGGACTATTTAGGACAAGTACTCTTGAGGGAAGTAATCCACGTATGAATTTTTCTTTCTTTTATTTTCTTTTTCTAGGTAGTGTATCATCTCCCCCTTTGTTTTTCTTTTGACCACGATTCTTTTCCAAGGGTTTTTATTGAACCGGGTTAGGTAGATTTTCCTTTTCTTAGGATTAGAGGACAAAGGGCAACATGTAACCCCGAGTATGCACATTATCAAAAGCGTAAATTGAACATGAGAATGTATCTTCTAAGCTTGATTGTAGAATCTCAATATGCCTTAAATTGCACAATAATGCTTGCTTGAACACCGATAGGACTTTGTAGATAAACTGAATTCCAAATGAGTTGCATGCCATGTGTGTGTGAGGTTTTTACTTACATTGTATGTTGTACATGATGCCTAGAACTTGCCCTGTGTGTTTGCATAGGGAAATAGAAGTTGTTTGGTTGTAGAAAGGATAGAGGCATTTTTTTGTGCAACCCCATATACCAATAAACATGAATTCACCCATACATTATATCTTAGTTAACCCCTTTGAGCTTAAAGCCTATTCTTTGATAACCCTTGAATGTTCTTCAAATTATTATATTTGTTCTACTTTACCTCCTAGAAGCACTTTTATTGTAATGAATATGCAAAAGTTTAAGTGTGGGGTGAAGGGAAATTGAAAAGGGAAAATCAAGAATGAATGGTAGAAAATAGTAAGCTGGCCAAAATAATGTAAATGTATTGCAAAGCAATGAAAAAAAAAGAGCTATATTGAATAAAATTTTAGAAAGGCCAGCTACATCAATAAAACAAAGTGGGGGTAAAAGTGAAGGAAGGTGAAGGTATGTTTATGGGAGACATAAGGAAGTAAACAAAAAGGGAAAGTTGTGAAAAAGAAAAGAAAAGTGCTTAGGGAGGCTAGTCACTATAACCGAAAGTATCCTACCCGTCACATAGCCTACATTACAACCCTTAAAGACCTCTTGATCTATGATTGAATAACTCGATTAGTGGAGTATAACACTAGGGGCAAGCCTATGGTGTGTCTGTATTCATACGAATGTTCTTTGTTCAGAGTGAGTGAATTGTTTTCAATATTTATAACTTCCATGTATTTGAATGGTTAATGTGTGGGAATAACTCTCAATAAATTGTGTGAGGGCATGTAATTCAAAAAGGAAGAAGGTGAATTTGCAGGTTTTTGGTAATAAGTAGAGTAAGTAATAATGTGCGGGCATGAGAATTTGCGGTTAAGTAAAGATTGTGCATATCTTAGGTTGTTCATGTATAATAGCTTTTGTGACATATTTTGGGGGTGACAAATTTTTGTTAATTTGGCCTAAAAGTGTGTTTAAAGATTGCTCGAGGACGAGCAAAGGTTTTAAGTGTGGGGTATTGATAATAGGTGAATTTAACTATAATTATACCCTAAATAATCACACTTTGTTATGGAATTAATGTTGTTTATGAGGACAAAATGCTTTGATTAGTGTTCGTTTGTGTTTTATAGGTACATGTGATACATTGGGTGCTAAAAAGAGCTATTTGGAGTCCTAGGTTGATGAAAAGGCCAAAAGAAGAGCTAAAGTGAAGAGGGCCTAAAGAAGCAGAAAAGAATCATACGGACTGTTCATTCGCGGTTCACTCGTGGCCGCTGATGAACCGCGAATAATGAAGCCCTCTGAAGTTTGCCTGTTCGCGGTCCGCTCGTGGCCGCGAACGAACCGCGGAAGGCGCCGCAACAGTAATCCTAATTGTACTCGAACTTAGTTCTTAGCCCTAAAAACCTCTATTTAAAGTCCTAGTTTGCCCCATAGAGGCATGTTATCTTTATTTCATTACTTTGGCAAGATATTTAGTAAGAGGGAATCCTCTCAACTCTTTATTTTATTTATATCAATTATTTCTTTATAATTTCAATTATTATTCTTGTTTCTTCAAGCATGAGTAGCTAAATTCTATTCTAAGGTTTTGATGGAACCTATTGGGTGATGAACTTATCGTTTATGTGATTACAAATTGTGACTTAGATTTCTAATTGTTCAACTTCATTCTTGTTGTAGTTAATTGGTAGGATCCCCAATTAGTTGTGCCTATTTAGTGTGCATAACTTGGAAAAGAATGCATATTTAGGTTTATTGTTGAACAACACCACACCTAGGTTATTGGAGGAATCTATAACTTTAGGCGTAAAGACGGGGTTAGGAATAACGAAGTCTTGGGTGCAATCTTAAGTGAACTATTCAAATTAAAGCTAGCTAGGGTAGCTTGGGAGAGTGCACTAGTAAATTATTGTAATTGCTCGGGAGAGGGTTACGATACACATAGCGTTCATGATTGATAGAATATATTAACAATTTGTATGAGCATAACGATAAGGGATTCCATCAATAGGGGAAATCAATACCTTAGTCCTTCTCATAATATTCTTTTTACTCTACATTCAATTCTTTCTTTCAAGCATTCTTAATTATTGCAAATTAGATATTCGAAATTCACACAAAGATATATTCAAAGTTTGGGAACTTGATTCGGAAGTACTTTTGGGGTTGTGATAGTTGCAATTGGTAGGTTAATTCTCTGTGGAATCGATCTTGGACTTATTAGACCAAGTTATATTGATTACGACCGTTGCTTGGACGTGAATCATGTTACTATGTGTAATCTTTATGCTTTCCTAAAGGATGTAATTTGAAATACACATGACCTGATTCCCGTTTAAGAGGGGATACGTAGGCAGCCTTACGAGTTTGGTCACAATTTAATAAAATTTTTATTTCCCCCCGCCTTTGGAAACTGGGGTAGAGTTTTGAGGAGGACTCTCAAAATTCCAAAGTTGATTTTCATTAAGTCATCGTGCACAGCCATCAGAAGTACCAGCCTAGTAAACTGGGGCAGAATTTTGAGGAGGACACTCAAAATTTCGGAGCGAGAGAGGTTGTAATGTCTTGAACCGCGTCGCAGTCGTCAGTTAATCTAAAGAGAACTTTTTTCAAAGTATTTATATTACGTTTTTACTAAATCCTGCATGACTACAACAAAATCACTTTGTTTAGTGACGCTTCCCTAATGAAAACAACGCCGAGTAGGACAAGCAAAGTCCACGGGAAGACGGACTAACCTTCCCCCTTTACAAAACTCACAATTTTCTTTGGATGCAGGCACCCAAGATATAAAATCATCAAATACGATTACCCACTCATACTTCTTCAGGAATACAACTCTCAGAGTCATCATCTTATTACACAACATCCCCAGCAGCCACACTATCGTAATCATCTATCAGCTCTCAGCTAAGAGATCTCACTACTATTCAATTTTGCATTTCTCTGCATTGCATAAGGCTACCATTCTGCCTTTCGAGACTAAGCACTATCTCCTTATGCTTTTCTCTACATTGCATAAGGCTACCTTTCTGCCTTCGGAGACTAAGCACTGTCTCCATCTGCATTTCTCTGCATTGCATAAGGCTACCTTTCTATCTTCTGAGACTAAACATTGTCTCCATCTGCATTTCTTTGCATTGCATAAGGCTACCTTTCTACCCTCCGAGACTAAGCATTGTCTCCATCTGCATTTCTCTGCATTGCATAAGGCTACCTTTCTGGCTTCTTAGACTAAGCACTGTCTCCATCTGCGTTTCTCTGTATTGCATATGGCTACCTTTCTGGCTTCTAAGACTAAGCATTGTCTCTATCTGCATTTCTCTGCATTGCATAAGGCTACCTTTCTGGCTTCCGAGACTAAGCATTATCTTCATCTGCAATTCTATGCATTGCATAAGGCTACCTTTCTGCCTTCCGAGACTAAGCATTGTCTCCATCTACATTGTATAAGTCTACTATTCGGCCTTTCGAGACTAAGCATTATCTCCGTCCTGCAGGGTTGAAACATTGCCATTTATCTCTCTTACATGGCTGAAATTCCTCCACCTTTTATTTACATCTTAGCACCGACTAAAATATTGCCATTTTATATTTACACTTTACATCAACTGAAATATCACAAACTTTATTTAAATTCTGCATTTGCTGAAATATCGCCAACTTTATTTAAATTCTGCATCGGCTAGAATATCGCCAAGTTTATTTAATTCTGCTTCGGTTAAAACATCACCAACTTTATTTAAATTTCGCATCGGCTGAAATATCGCGACCTTTATTTAAATTCTACACCGGCTGAAACATCGACAACTTTTCTTAAATTCCGCATTGGCTAAAATATCGCCAACTTTATTTAAATTATACATCGGCTGAAACATCACCAGCTATATTTAAATTCTGTATTGGCTGAAATATCGCCAACTTTATTTAAATTCCATATCAGCTGAAACATCGCCAATTTTATTTATATTCTGCATCGGCTGAAACATCACCAAATTTATTTAAATTCCGCATCGGCTGAAATATTGCTACCTTTATTTAAATTTCGCATCGGATGAAACATCGCCAACTTTATTTAAATTTCGCATCGGCTGGAACTTTTCCAACTTTATTTAAAATCCGCATCGGCTGAGATATTGCCAACTTTATCTAAATTCTGCATCGGCTGAAAGATCGACACTATCTGCATTTCATGGGCTGAAAGATGGCCAAATTGTCCAGAGGATTCATTGTTCGGAGGCACCATTTTCATAGCCCGAGAATGCCATGCCATGGCTTGATGTCCCCATTTTATCTTTTGCATATCATTATTCAAAGGCATCATGGTTTGGTGTCATCATTCTCATAGCCCGAGAATATTATTTCATAGCCTACGAATCCTTTATTATACGCTTTATGGCCCAGGACATCATGGTCTGAAGACGTCATCCTAACTATCTGAAGACAACATTCATGGTCTAACGGGAGCTTGCATCATGTTTAAATTTATAGACAATAGATGTTTGCATTGATCACTTGCAGGTACACCGGCTATCAACGGTCGTCTCAGCAGGAGCGATCCCGCTCTAATTCCTGTAGCCTACTAGACTCGAACCATCTTTCACAACCTGAATAGCGTGTCCATCTTTCAAAATAATCCATCGGCATATTCTGCCGACGGATCCTGAACTACATTTGGCCTGATTCCTGTAAGAACAGGGATATGTAGGCAGCTCGGGAACAAATGCTCGGTCAAAATTCTTTGCAAATCATTTTTTGTCAAAATTGGCCATCATATCTTTACCCGACAACTCCTTCGTCCTTCTCGGGTAAAGAGGGGCAGTTGTTGATACCCGATTTTTCCCCTATGTATTTTTATACCCAAAATACATTTAAAATTGCATATGTATTCACATATAAGCATGCCCAAGAGTTTTGGTATTTTTACCTATTTTTAGATTTTATTAAAATCAATTTATTGTCTATTTTAGTAGTACAAAATCCAATATTATTCCCAGACTATTATTTTGGTGAATAATCTATTTCCGTTCTTATATTTAAACCAAAATATAATTAAGGTGACTTTTTCATATTTTTATAAATTTATTTGGTATTTTTAAAGCTAAATTGTATATAATTGCAATTATAGCCTATCTTACAATTAATAGCATTTTACAGTTATAAAATCATTTTCAGTATTTTTAGATTAATTATTATATATTATTAATTAGTTCAGTGATTTTAATTTGTTTTAAAAGCCATTTTAACTATTTTATAAAAATTAAAAAGTGAGAAATTGGCTATTCAACATATAGCCCAAAAATAAATTTCAATTCAACCCAATTAAATGACCCAATTGTATTTATTTTAACCAGTCACCTTAACCCGATTTCAGACCCAACCGGATTTCCTTTTAATCCTGGTCATTGATCATTTCAATCAACGACCCTTATTTGCCCTTTCCTTTTTTAATTCCCTAACCCCTCTAACCCTAACTCATTGGCACAAAGACGTTGCCTCTAAACTCCCTTCATCTTCTAAAACACCTCTCTAGCCACCCGAAACCCTAACCTTATTCCACCGCTCCCTATCTTATTCCCACCGTAATCCATGGCAATACTGGCCGTGAGTGGCATGTGCTCACTCTCCCTCACCACTAACTTAAGCTATTCGAAGATTGGAGGCCCAACTTCTATGGTCTCCTTTAAATCTGTCTCAGATCTACAAGATCCATGGCCTCTCCAGCCATTTTCTGGCATGTTCAAAGTAATATGAGTCTCTCCGACTCTGGAGCTGACTTTCCTCAAGACCTTCTCATCCTAGGGTCTTCTCTGCCATTTTTAAACCTTCTAAGGTTCTTTACTCATTCATTTCTTTTAGACATGTGACATACTTGGTCCTTACTTGGCGTTTAAGGATTTTCCAAAAATTTTCTTTCTCAAACCGTTCAAATCCGATTTTTAGGGTTTTTGAAAAAGTTTCTTTAAATGTTTTCTGACTTTTTTTTGCTCTCTCTTATGTGCTTGTTTATTTCTTATTATGCTCAAGTTTGTTTTCTTATTTCAATTTTGCAAGATCTTTTGTTGTTCCTTGTTCACATGTTAACTAGGTTGTTTGTCCTTTACTTTTTGCTATATGTTCATGCTCTTTGATTTTGCTTCACTTTACTAAGTTTCGTTGATATTCCCTGGTTAGAATGTTCTTGCCTACCTTTTGTCTTGAAACTCTTAGTTTCTCTTACTTCTTTTTGTGTATGCCTGCCTCTCTCAATGACTTTGAATGATTTCTCACCCTGATTCTAAATGAAACCTAAAAATATAGGGTTTTTCTTTGGATGGATGGCACTGGGATTTCACTTTGGAGCCCAGGTTTCCAGACTCACTACAAGCCTGTAATTGAATTCGGAATCCTACTTGCATGTGATGCTAAATTTTATTGTTAATCTCTTATTTTGTTTGAATAGTATACTTTGTATATGAGGAAAAACTTCCCTTTCAAAAGATTTCACCAAGAATTGATTATGAAATCCTTTTAATCATGCTAGTAATTCAACATTGATATCTTTCGATTGAATCTCTTTCACTCTACTTGCTATTTATTTTTATTCTTTTGTGTAAAAAATCCTAGGCTTGTGATGTTTCCCTTAATACTCGGTCTTTGTATCTCTTCTGTGATTCTCTACCTACGTTTATATTATCTTTCCTTAATCACCTGAGGTTCTTTGTGACTACAACTGGATCCGGGATCCTCTTGACTGATTTTTTCAAATTGATACCTTATTTTTACTTCCCTTAATTACCAACTATGTACTTGACCTCATTTATGCAGCCTTAGTAAACTGATTTTTCTTCCTTTTTCTATCTTGACTAGCCGTTTGAACTTGACCCCTTAATTAAAAGAATCTAGTTGTCTTAATTGATACTAATTGATTGATTTCTATGTTTGTACACCCTTTGCCTGCATTGTTTGTTTTAAAAAAACTATATAAGGGCCTAGTCCTTCCTCTTTCTAGAAGGAGTCAATTCTCTCATAATCAGAAACACACGAAAATACACCACACACACACTGAACTCATTTTTCGGGCAATACTATTTTCTAATCCTTCTTTTTTGGGATCTTTTGGAATTGCTGTTTGTAATTTGGATTTTTCAAGGCTACTTTTGCTTGCTTAATTTCTATAAAACTAGTATGCCCTTTGTTTAAATATTCTGCTTCACCCCTCTATGTGTTTACTTTATAGCTTCAGGCTTTTTGTTTACTTCATTGCTTATATGTTGTAATTTGTGCTTCATCTCTCTTTTCTTTGCTTCCATCTCTGTTATGAATCCTCTACCCCTATTCCCTTCTATGTGCTGAGTTAAGCTCTTGGCCTGATAGTATCCTAATTACTGTCCAGGCCTTGGCTTGATCCACATTGGATCCTAACTCTCAATGCTTGATTGGCAGGCTGGTCAGGGGTGTGCCAGCGTCCCAATTGCTGAGTATGACCACTAGCTTTCTCTGTCTCTCCCTAATTCCCTTTACCTTTGTGCACTGACACCTATTCTTAGAATCCAAAGTTCTGCCCGGCTCTTATGAGTCTTGCTTTGGGACCCTGAGTTTCCTCTAAACTTGGATATATGAGAGCTGGCTTTTCCATACTGCACTATGTTTTTTATTCTGAAATGTTTTGGGGTGTAAGCACTGCCCTGAGTCCCTTTGAGGCTCTCGGCAACTTTGACAGACCCAAACTATTAGATAGTCTTTTGGAAATCTAATCCTGGAAGTTGGTTTATCTCATATTATTGGACTTTGAGTCGGAGTTAGGCTGATTAGATGTAGATGGAATATTCTGATGTAATTTTCACTTTCCCCTCTTTCTGACTCATTCAAGTTGTAATAATTTGTAATAACTATGAGGTGTATAGTAAAAGTAGGGGAGGGTTACTTATTTTATGCACAAGGGTTATGCTCATTAGGTATTACTTTTCTGCAAATCATGTCAAGTTTTGGACTTTTCATATAGTGATCATGCCTTAGATTTTGCATTTTTCATAAAAACAAAATCATGTTTTGGATTCTGCATATATTTTGACTTAGAAAACCTCCCTATAGGACCTTTACAACTCTACAATTTGCATTTAGAAATGTGACGACCCAAAGGGTCATCACTTATTTTATTAATCATTTCGAGCTTCGAGGCCTTGAAAACCTCATTCCATGTTGCCTCGATTTACGTGCACGATCCGAGCTTGTAGCCGGAGAGATTTTTGTGATAGAAAATATGAATTTTATGAGAAATTTGGATAAAACTGATATTAATGTTGATATGGTTGACTTCGGTCAACATTTTTGGTAAACGGATCCGGACCCGAGATTGGATGGTCCCGAGAGGTCCGTAGGAAAATATGGGACTTGGACATGCGTCCGGAGTCGAATTCTGAGGCCTAGAGCCCAATGTTTGAATTTTTCTATAAAATTGTTTTTGATGTAATTGTTAAAGGAAATGAATTAATTGACCTTGGTATCGAGCTCGTATTTTGGTTCCGACGCCCGGTACAAGTCTTAAATATTATATATGTGATTTCCGTAAAGTTTGGTGACATTCGGATGTCGTTTGAGATGTTTTGGACCTTGAGTTCCAAGTTTGAAGGTTTTGAAAACCAAAAGTATGAAATTCATGAATTTGAGGCTTGATTTGATGAAAACGATGTGATATTGGCGATGTGATCGCACGAACAAGTTCATAATGTGTTTTTGAGGTTGTGTACATGTTTGGTTTGGAGCCCGGGGGCTCGGTAAAGATTTGATAGGCCGTAGGATCAATTTCTGAGTTTATGCATTGCTGGTTTTTCACCCAGCTGTTGGCTTCGCATTTGCGAAGAATTTCTCGCAAATGCGAAGAAGGCAGTTCAAGGCTGGGTTTGCAAATTCGAACCCATTATCGCAAATGCGATGCTTGCCAGAACCAACCAAGTTCGCAAATGCGAACAAAGTGTCGCAAATGCGACACTAGCACACTTGGACCACAGTTCGCAATTGCGAACTTAACCTCGCAAATGCGAGGCCTTCAGTAATTGCCTGTCTTCGCAATTGCGAAGAATGTGTCGCAATTGCGAAGAAGCCCAGAAGCCTGCTGGTTCGCAAATGCGAACCTTATTTCGCAAATGCGAAATCCCCAGTAACTGCCTAGACTTCGCAAATGCGAATAAATGTTCGCAAATGTGAACTTCCCAGCCTTAGCTTATTTTTCAAACTCCAGAAATTGGTCGGGGTTCGCAATTGCGAACCCATGTTCGCAAATGCGAACACAGAGACCTGTAAAACACGATTTTCAGTTCATTTCTTCACTTTTTACAAACCAAAAACAACCATTTGCGATTCTTCACAGATTCCTTCTTCTTCAAAACAATTGTAAGTCACTTTTTACTTAATTCTTTCAATTCCTAACATCATTAAACATGTTTTTAATAGAAATCAAAGGTTTTCATGGTAGAATTTCTTGTTTTTGTTAGAATATAGGGTTTTTCATAAATTGGGAAATTGGACCTCGAATTGAGGTCCGATTTTGAAACAAATCATATACATGAACTCGTGGGGGGATGGGTAACCGGATTTTGGTCCGAACCCCGAGTTCCGACCATGTGGGCCCGGGGTCGAAATTCACTATTCCGGGGCAGAATGTTGTAAAAGTTGTAATTAGCCTTATGAATTAGTTTGTTGAGTAGTATTGATGATATTAAATCAATCGTGTATAGATACGATTGGATTGGAGCCAAATTTGAAAGGAAAAGGCATTGCCACGGATTGAATTGTTCATAAACATTCGAGGTAAGTGTTTGTTCTATCCTAGCTTGAGGGAATAAGATTTTTGTGCTATGTGATCGAGTGCGGTGTATGGGCCGTGGTGACGAGCATCCATACACTGGCGTCTAGCATGACCGTGAGTCGTTGTTGATATTTGTTGTGAGATATTTTGAAGATAAATTGTTGAACCCTTGCCGGGTTGTAGAATGATTATTGTGTCCCTTGCCGGGATGGTTCATGATTTGTTGTTTTCTTTCTCTGCCCTTAACTGTGATTGTTATTTGGGTGAGGAAGAGTGATAATGCACGAAGGGTGATGCCGTGCCAGGTTTTATTATTTATGCATGAAGGTTAATGCCATGCCATGTTTTATTGATTATGCACGAAGGATCATGCCGTGCCTTGTTATTGAACCATGTACGAAGGATCATGCCGTACTATGGATGTGAGGATGAGATTGTGACGACCCAAAGGGTCATCACTTATTTAATTAATCATTTCGAGCTTCCGAGGCCTTGAAAACCTCATTCTATGTTGCCTCGATTTACGTGCACGATCCGAGCATGTAGCCGGAAAGATTTTGTGATAGAAAATATGAATTCTATGAGAAATTTGGATAAAAATGATATTAATATTGATATGGTTGACTTCGGTCAACATTTTTGGTAAACGGATCCGGACCCGAGATTGGATGGTCCCGAGAGGTCCGTAGGAAAATATGGGACTTGGACATGTGTCCGGAGTCGAATTCGAGGCCTAGAGCCCAAGTTATGAATTTTTATGTGAAATTGTTTTTGATGCAATTATTAAAGGAAATAAATTAATAGACCTTGGTATCGGGCTCGTATTTTGGTTCCGACGCCCGGTACAAGTCTTAAATATTATATATGTGATTTCTGTAAAGTTTGGTGACATTTGGATGTCGTTTGAGATGTTTTGGACCTTGAGTTCCAAGTTAAGAAGTTTTGAAAATCAAAAGTATGAAAATCATGAGTTTGAGGCTCGATTTGATTAAAACGAAGTGATATTGGCGATATGATCGCACGAACAAGTCCATAATGTGTTTTTGAGGTTGTGTACATGTTTGGTTTGGAGCCCGGGGGCTCGGGTAAAGATTTGATAGGCCGTTGGATGAAAATCTGAATTTTGAACTGCTGGTTTTTTTCACCCAGTTGTTGGCTTCGCAATTGCGAAGAATTTCTCGCAATTGCGAAGGTGACAGACCAAGGCAGGGTTCGCAAATGCGAACCCTTGATCGCAAATGCGAGGCCTTCACTGCCAAGCCATGCTTCGCAAATGCGAAGCACTCTTCGCAAATGCGATGCCTTCACTGCTCAGCCAGGCTTCGCAAATGCGAAGCTTTCTTCGCAAATGCGAAGGATGCCTGCCCAGCCAGGCTTCGCAAATGCGAAGATTTCTTCGCAAATGCGAAGAGCCTTGTTCGCAAATGCGAACCTTTTGTCGCAAATGCGAACTTCCCACCCTTAGCTTATTTTTCAAACTCCAGAAATTGGTCGGGGTTCGCAATTGCGAACCCATGTTCGCAAATGCGAACACAGAGACCTGAAAAACACGAATTTCGGTCATTTCTTCATTTTTCACAAAACCAAAACACCCATTTGCGACTCTTCAAGGATTTCTTCTTCACCAAAACGATTGTAAGTCACTTTTTACTTAATTCTTTCAATTCCTAACATCATTAAACATGTTTTTCATTAGAAATCAAATGTTTTCATGGTAAAATTCTTGTTTTTGTTAGAAAATAGGGTTTTTCATAAATTAGGGAATTGGACCTCGAATTGAGGTCCGATTTTGAAACAAATTATATACGTGAACTCGTGGGGGATGGGTAACCGGATTTTGGTCCTAACCCCGAATTCCGATCATGTGGGCCCGGGGTTGAAATTTACTATTCATGGCGGAATGTTGTAAAAGTGTTATTTGGTATTAAGAATTAGTTTGTTGGGTAGAATTGATGATATTAAATCAATTGTGTATAGATACGATTGGATTGGAGCCAAATTGAAAGAAAAGACATTTCCACGGATTGGATTGTTCATAAGCATTCGAGGTAAGTGTTTGTTCTATCCTAGCTTGAGGGAATAGGATTATGTGTTATGTGTTATGTGATCGAGTGCGGTGTATGGGGCTGTGGTGACGAGCATCCATACATTGGCGTCTAGTATGACCGTGAGTCATTGGAAAATGATATTTTGAGATATATTACAGGTGAATCGTTATTGTTCTCCCTTGTTGGGACTTGTTGTGAAGATAATTATTGATTGCCCTTGATGGGACGATTTATGAATTGTTGTTTCTTTCTCTGCCCTTAACCGTGATTGTTATTTGGGTGAGGAAGAGTGATAATGCACGAAGGGTGATGCCGTGCCATGTTTATTTATTTATGCACGAAGGTTAATGCCGTGCCATGTTTATTTATTGATTATGCACGAAGGATCATGCCGTGCCTCGTTATTGAACCATGTACGAAGGATCATGCCGTACTATGGATGTGAGGATGAGAGTAAAAGCACGAAGGGTGATGCCGTGTACTTTATTTGTTTATTTGGTGAGGATGAGAGTAAAAGCACGAAGGGTGATGCCGTGCAATTGTTTGCTATTCCTTGACTTGATATTACTTGTTTTTCCATTATATTTTATTTGGGTGATGCCGTGCAATTGTTTGCTATTCCTTGACTTGATATTACTTGTTTTTCCATTATATTTTATTTGGGTGATGCCGTGCAATTGTTTGCCATTTCTTGACTTGATATTACTTGTGTTTCCATTATACTTTGTTTTTCCTTGTGAAATTATTAACTGTGGTTAATTGTTGAATTCTTTAAGATATTCCTTATTGTGTTAATACTTGATTATTTCTTGTTATTTTGTGGTACACATATATATATATTGAATTGTACAGGTTATGTGGGTGTCTCTGGTCCTAGGCTTGTCACTACTTCGCCGGGATAGGCCAGGCACTTACCAGCACATGGGGTCGGTTGTGCTGATGCTACACTTCTGTGCGTTTTTGCACGGGTCCAGGTTACGATCAGGAGCAGCAGCAGCAGTAAATAGATTGCGTGGGAGTTGATCATATTTGAGACCGAGGTAGCTTGCAGACGTCCGCAGGCCCGGCGTCTCTTTCTTTATTTATGTTAATAGCTGTAGTCTCATTGTTCCGAGACTAACAGAATTATGTTATATTTCCTTGAGACTTTTATGTGTAGTATTCCATAGTAGTTTGTGAGTTGGTGACTCCACGTCTTGGGTAGAGGATTTCAGTATGATTTTCACCGTGTGATTTGTTATTCCGCATTTATTTAATTAAAATTTTGTTAAAAACAGGATAGTATGAATACAGTGGCTTGCCTAGCTACCACGAGTAGGCGCCATCACGATCCCGATGTTGGGGGAAAATCCGGGTCGTGACAAGTTGGTATCAAAGCTCTAGGTTACATAGGTCTCACCACTCACGAACAAGCTTAGTAGAGTTTGAGAGGTAGGTACGAAGACGTCTGTACTTGTCCTCCAGAGTCTATTGAGTTAGGAAAGAGTCTCTCATTTGTTCTTTCTTATCATGCGAATTTGTTCTTCAAAGTGTTAAGTTAAATTTCCACTCTTGTCTTCCCACGAATGGCGTAGTCACGTACCGCTTATCCAGCCGAACAATGGCACAGGCTGGTGATAGATCAACTATGCCTTCAAAAGTTTTACGGAGGACAGATAGGTTTTACCAAAGTCTTCGCTGCCACCTTCGGCGGTGCATCTTTTGAGAACCCACGAGATTGTGCTTGACAGTTCTTATGAGGAATTACAGAACGTGGGAATAGTCGAATGCGAGGAGTTCATTTTACTGTGCTACGGAAGGCACACAGAAGTAGTGGGAAGATAATGTATTTACCACACAAGTTATGGTCCCAACGGAAGACGCAATTATATCGGGAGATCACCTAATAAATCGTGTTGGGTTTCAACGGACCTTGACGTCCGGTCGATGTGTTGGAGTTGTGAAGGACAAATATGATGAGTTATTGGAATGTATATATATATGGTATGGAAATGTCCTCCAAATAATTTATACATATTTAAGGTTGGTTCTTTTCATGGGGTAAGGATCGCCCCCAGAGAATGACGAAGAGTATATGAGTAAATGGGGTAGCTCAGCAGTGTTAAGAATTGGCCGTCAATGTTTGTGTCAAGCCTACGAAGAGGGCAAGCCCGCCAACGCAACGCTATCTACTAAACTCTATTTTAAGAAAATGTTCCGAAGACGTCACCCCGAGATTCTCTGCAATATGTAGTATGTGTGATCCGAACGGTTGTACCAAGTCACAATGACTGTGTTCGAATATATATTGTCATGAACAACAAGTTAACTGAGCCTTAAAGGAATTGCTGTGAATGTGGAATTTTTTGGAGAAATACAATTTTAGGAAAGCACTCAGGCTACACGCTCCATTGCAGTTAATAATTATCCTACATGGCCAGCCAGATGTAGAGGTTATGATGTTAGAGGTGGAGGTGAAAATCCTAGAGGTGGAGACCTAACCATTGATATACTTTTTATGGTTTGAGGGAGGTCATTACACCAGATGGCGTCATCACGTGTGTAATTCACATTGTTATAAACAAATAATTTTCCCTTAATTTGATTTGGTTTTTGAAAGAAAATTTAGGCGAGTCTGTTTAACATGCTCCATTCATGAGCGAGCATCGTAATCATCAAACCTACTTAGGGAAATACTCACGTTGAGATATTACATGAGGATAGACATCCCTATTATTAGGTGTTAGTCGCTAAAATATCCATGAGGCTAAGAGTGACTTTATATTACTTATTACAGTGGGTTTTGATATAATTTTCGGGATAACTAATTTTAATCGTTAATTGTGCTCCCTATCAGTATGAGGGCTTATTTTATGTCGTGATTATCTTTGACGGACAATTATTGAAAGGAAGAAAGAAAGGAAATGAAAAATTTCAGATGATATGATGTGCAAGCACCGTGATTCAGAGTTGAGGATGAGATCCTCCAATTTTTGGCATAATGTGAAATATTTCTAAGCCGAGCTTCAAGCTGCGGTGGATATCATATGAGGACTGGGTCCTGCTAGTAAGAGTTTATGTGTTTAAAATTCTTCTTTTATGAAATTAATATTTTCGTATTGCATTCGTAAATAAGAGTCATGCCCGTTAGGACTATTTCACAATTCTTGTATAGTTTCTATTCATATTAGCCATTTCTATTTTGAAACCGTTGAGCTTAGCCTTTGAGACGAGCACCGGGTAAGGATAAATATGACGCATTAATTCGGGAAAATAATCACGAGGTCACCATACCTCATTCTGAGTAAAGTGGGATTTGTAGAATAAGGTATTTGATAACAGGGTTAATTGACAATGTTGTAATTTAAGAATAACTCTTATGGCCAGACTTCAGAGTCATGGATATGTGCTTACGCATGAGTGTGTTCGTGCCTTATTTAGACTTGTTCGTTGTACTCTTCATTGTTTCCATATTGACATACTCCTG
>JASVEL010010593.1:0-59823 GCA_032618575.1 Nicotiana noctiflora
AGAAGAGACCATTTGGTCGCAGGGGCGGCCTCGCAGAGGCGGATTTTGGTCCGCAGAAGCGGAAATCGGGCCTGTGTTAAAAATAACAGAAGGGTTAAAATTTCATAAGTTGCAAAACATTTGAGGCTCGGTTCTTGAAGGCGAATTGAGCGATATGGGCGAGTTATTGCTGGGAGAACATCGAGTTATCATCGGAGGTGTGTTTTATGGTTCCTTTACGCGTTTTTATCATGAAATCCTCCTTTAATTCACGAAAATTGGATCAAATTGTGGGGAAATTTAGCCTAAACCGGGGTTTTGGTAAATTGCCGATTTGAGTGGGCAAATGGAGTCCGAATTTGGTAAATTTGATATGCCTAGACTCGTATTGAGACGAGGGTTCCGAATATGTAACTTTTATAATTTTTCGAGAAGCGCACCAAAAGTCGGGTTTTGACAACTTGTGGGTTTTGATATAAATTGGGTTATTTCGAATGAATTTCGTGAAATTAGCGTATATTGATGCATTCTCTATGATTTTGAGCAGATTTGGCTCCCGAGGAGATTGATTTGCGAGGCAAGCGCAAGGCGGATTGAAGCTTCTACCGGTTCGAGGTGAGTGGTAGTAGTAAACAATGTACTGAGGTTTGAAACCCCGTACTAGCACTTCACAGTGTTATATTGAGATGAGACACGCGTTCTATGACGGGCGTGGTGACATTGTGATTGGGGGTTCGGACTTAGTCCTTCCGGCTAATAGAATACTGTGTTGTATGACTGTTACTGAGATTATAACTGTACAATTAGGCTAATAGCCATGTTTGGGGCCTTGTGCCGATCTGTAGAGCATTAGGGAACCTATAGAGCTAGGTGACCCTTATATCGTGTTGGAAACATGCACTCAACCGTAGCTCTAGCTGTATAGCATAATATGAGCTCGTACTAGATGTGTACATTAAGAGAGATTATCTAGGGTGGAATTCCCTGTTCTAGGTGAGCGGGACTGAAAGGCCAAGTCTATATTGACTAAGACAGGGTCCAGGACCCACTGTGATACATTATATTGGGCCCGAGAGGCCAAGCACATATTGACTGGGATAGGGTCGAGGACCCATTATGGGGTATTATATATATACCTATCGGGCTGCACGCCGCAGCAGTATATATGTTGGATCGTACTGCACGCCGCAGTAATATACATATGATATACATGTAATATACATGTGGGACGGACTGCACGCCGCAGTATTATTGCGCTTGGGCTGTAGGAGCCCCTTCGGAGTCTGAGTCTGCACACATTCTCAGTGAGCACTGGTGTATATTATGGGATCGGGCTGCGCGCCGCAGCAGTATAAATATATATTCATATATATATTGGATCGGACTGCACGCCGCAGTAATACATGTGTGGATCGGGCTGCACGCCGCAGTATAATAGTGCTTGGGCCTAGGGAGCCCCTCCGAAGTCTGTATACACCCCTAGTGAGCGCCGTCGACGTTAAATGGAGCGGGCTGCGCGCCGCAGCGGTATATGTATTGGAGCGGGCTGCACGCCGCAGCATTATACTTAATCATATCCTATTATCTACTTAAATACTTATACATTATAGACATAGGTATATGTCTTTATATGTTGAGATGGCCGTACACCGTAGGGGTACGAGTGAGGGTTGGATCGGTGTAGAATCTTGTAGAGATAAACGTGGATTGGAGATTTGAGTATTTCTATAGTGATGACGTACCTGTGAGGGTTGCCTTAGAACTGCTAAGTGATAGCACAGGAGTTCTTACCCTCAGTTGTTATTTGTTATTGTTACTCACTGAGTTGAAATATACTCACCCCACTCCCCTGCACTTTCTGTGCAGATCCACAGGTGCCCGAGAGCAGTTGAGACATTGTAGCTGCCGATCCTTGTCTACTTTTGCGGAGATTACGAGGTAGCTGCCAGCGTCCGCAGAGCTTGTTTTCTCCTTCTTTATCATCTTGTTGATTTCCTATTTGCCTAGACTTGATTGTATTAGGATGCTATTCTGTAGAGGCTCAGTCCCGTGACACCACGATATGTTTGGGACCGTATTTTGTATGTTTTACGTTTCGGTTATCACCTGATATGATCATTTACTGTTTAAGTTTAATTTGATTAATAACTGGCTAGGTTAAGGGATAATATGGTCGGGCTTGCCTAGCATTGTGTTGGGCGCCATCACAACCAGGGTTTGGGTCGTGACAACCTATAACACACCAATAAATACTAATAAAAGCATTTGGTCATCATAAACAATATCAATTCAACAACAAAGTGTGATTATTTATGGAATAAATATAGTCAAATTCACCTATTATCATTAGTCATAGTAATCACCTAAATCTAAAACTAAAACCGGCTAGAACTCAGTTAATAAACTTAGATTTATATATATACGTTCTAAAATTAGACATGTAATATTAGTACTTAGCAATTTCGTTAGTCGAGTTCTGAATCGGAATCGTTTAATTTGAAAACCTGAAGTAGTCGAATCTCGAATCATGACACTGTTTTAACATTACTGCAGCAAGACTAGCTATAAACTTTGTATTCAACTTTGTAAAATGGCGATTTGAAATATAGTTGTAATCTGAGCATGTTGTAATAAAAATTAAAATGTTGTTTTCAGTTAGAATAGTGTGAGCACGTGATTTTTGCCCTAGGCAATAAAATTCTAAAATTAAAATAAATAATATTTTTGTTTGCAATTATATGTTTGATTGAAATAAAGTGTATGTGTGTGATTAAAACAATTAGAAATTAAAATTATAAAATTAAAAATAGGTTAATTATAAAATGCCACAAAATAAAGGAATTAAAAGAAAAATCAACAAAAATACAATTACTGCCGAAAATTAAAGAAAAATAGCAAAAAATATAAAAAAATATCATAAAAATTAGAGAAAATAGGAAATTAAAAGAAAATTAATAATTGAAAAGAATACAAAAAGGGAAAACGAAATACAACAAGAAAATACAAAAAAAATCAAAATACATGAAATACATAAAAATATAACAACTGGGCCAAGTGTCAAAGCCCAAAACATATCAGCCCAGAAGATTAAAAAATCCGGTCCAATCTTATATAGAAATCAATCCTGGTCGTCCATGTAAACAATCCAACGGTCCATTTTGAATCTCTGAGATTAAATTAAACGACACAACTTCATCAAGCCAATCGTGGCCGTCCATTTATCATGATCCAACAGAGACCAATCCGTCTCCATTTAATCCCAAACGATGCCGTTCTAGATCATTGGATCCTGGCCGTTGATCAAGAATGATCCAAAGACCAGGATCAATCAAGCCACTAAGTTATATAAGGCTTGGTCTCTTCAGAGACCAGCCATTTCATTCGTTTCAAAACCCTAGCCGCCTCTTTCCTTCTTCTTCATCTCCTTTCTTCTCCGTCTCCGGCCATGGAGACTGGCCAACTCCCATGGCCATTCCCGGCCACTCTTAACCTCAAAAACCTTTTTTTCTTCTTTCTTTACACTAAGCCACCCTAAAATCTCAAAGAAACCCCAGAAATCCCCTGTTCTTGAAACTCCAGCCACCAGACTTTTCTCCGGTGACCACTAATCTAAGAGATGGCCTCCCAAAATTACACCGTACAACCACCATGCAAGGATCTTTAGCCCCACATAATTGTTTTCCTTTGAATCTCACTGGAACCCCTCAAATATTCAAATTTAATCCGCCGGAACCCTAACTCCGGCGAGCCACCTGACAACACCCACCCCAAAACACACCCCCTATGTCTTCCTAATAATTTTCTCTACCCAAAAAACCAAGAAAAACAAATTTGATCGGAAAATAAAGACTTCAAATCTGTGAAGTCTGAAAACTGGAAAAAGAAAAAGAAAAAGAAAAAGAACAAGATAAGAAAGAAAAGAATGGGGAAGCACAGGAGACAGTTCCTGCAAACTATGTCCCCATCCTTGTTTTTATTTCTGTTTTTGATTAATTTGATTCCTGTGATTATTTTTGTTTCTTTGTTAGTTAAAACTAGTCTGTTTGCATGTTAGATTCTCTTCATCTTCTCTTCATTTTACCTCTTATATGTTTCTTGTTATAGCTTGTTTTTACTAGCTCATCTTCTAATATACTTTTATAATAACATGCTATCACTAGTCTGTTGTCAATCCTATTTATTATACTTGACTAGTATACTCGAGCCTTTTTAGGGTTCTTTGTCAGTCTAAACATGAATGTATTCTGGATATGTTTCCTTATGTTAAAATTGTTATGTTATGCTTGAATCTGAGTTGTGAGCTGTTTAATTGAAATTCAACCATTATCAAAATTCTCTCTGAGTTTTGATTAAATGATAAATAATTTCTGATTGTGGCTATGTGTGCAAATTGACATAAGTTGGTTGTATTTGTGATGAATTCATGTTTTAGACTACAATTAGTCTTATTATGCTTTAGGCGTATTGGTTATAGTTGTAATAGATAATTAATTAGATAAAATGCTAATGTTGAAAGTATGATAATTGGTTAAAATTGAAAAATGATCTAAAAATGGCTATAGTTGAAATGATTCAAAGAGTGGTTAATTCTGATATTGGCCAACTCTGTAATTCTGAGCCTAAGTCTAAATGGCTAGTTGTGAAAGTTTAAGCATAAGTCTAAATGGCTATTCTATAAATAAGTAAAGTGACTAATTTGGCAAAGCTGAGTCCAAACATTGGACTGGCTAATTCTGAAAAGGTTTAACTCTAAGTAATAAGCAGGCTAGTCCTGCAATTCAATTTAAATAGGCAATAATAATAAAAGGTTACCTCTTAAAAGAGGCTGAAATTGAAAGAAAATCAAGGTTAAAATCTGGCTAAGTCTTAAATAACTTATAATAAGTGGCCAGCAGTTAAATAATACATAAAATCTGAATACCCAGACCTTGGATATGTCGGGTAAATACTATGTAATAACAGGGGTATAAAAAGGAATGAAAATGGCATAATTGTAGATTTAATAGAGCCTATAAGGACAAATTAGACATTCATACCTAGTATTTCTGCAATAATGCACAAAACAAAGGGTAAAATAGACTCAATAAAAAGGCTTAATGGTTAAAAACCTTAGCAAGTGAGGGTACTATAGTAATAGACCCCTAATAGAAGCCAATAGATCCCCCTTGAACCTTTCAGCAAGGGCTGGAAGGAATTTTTAATCTGAAAATGAGTACCAAGTTGTAGTAAATAAAAGAATTGAGGGGAGGGAATTGGGAATAAGATTTTCAAATTTCCCCCTCAAAATTTCGCCACTCACACCTATAATAGGCTGTAATTAAGCCTGAATAAGGGCTAGATTTTTAGAATTCAGAGAATAATTCTGAATATTAAGAGAAAAACTATCATATTCAGAGTGATTGTTGGGTATTTGGTTGAGCACTATTCTGAAACTCAACTAGGAATCATCTATTATCTTCTATTTGCTGGGATTCTACTGGGTTTCTTCAAGTATTGGATTGCTATTTGCTGAACTTGAAATATTTGTTCGACTGTGTTAATTCAACTGTGATTGTTGTGCTTGCATTTCTGATTCAATTCTGCTGCTGTGTTTTGCTGCGGTGATCAACTGATTATCTTTCTCATTTGCTTCCCTTAGACTCATAAAGTTCTTTTGCTGAAACAGGTACACAGCCACTACTCGAGCAATGTAATTGCAGTTGACTTGAAGAAATATATGATATGAATTGATTTACAGATCGTTTCTGTTATCTATTTCTTATTTTATCATACAAGTAGATATTCTGTAATTCGGATAGGAAATAGTTGTATAAGTGAAATACATGAAGCGTGAGATGATGCTGAAAGACAATGTAATAGAATAGAATGTAGATTAGAGTAGTAGTAATCGTAATCACTTAGCTTAGTTTAAAAATAGGTTAATTAGTTTAAACTAACTCACATAGCTTTAAAAACTGATTCGTAACAAGCATATAACAACAGTGATTATACGAATTATAATAAGGTCATTAACTTAGCTTTAGTCTATCTATTCATTTTCAGAGTTCAATAACAACTGTAAGTTGCATGATTTAAGAATCAGTAGTTAAGAACTATAAGACTGATCGACATAGTTACACAATCAGTGTCACGACCCTAGTTCACCAATTGTGAACATGTCGTGATGGCACCCAGTCCCCACGACTAGGTAAGCCTAACACGTTGCGGAATATATAAGTTATAAATACTTAAATAAGAAACAGCGGAAAAATAACATAAAAGATATGTAATTCGTGCCGCTTGGCACATACATCCGTCACACAATGAATAAAACACTACCAAGATCCGGAACCCCACGGTAACACAGACTAAAAGGGAAATACAACTGTGGCTCTATGTGTAAAGAGTATCTAACAACGAAATGAAGAAAAATGTCAACTAGTACTACTAGAATAGAAGGGAAGCCTCCGGATCCGCGGACGTAGCGGATCATACCTCGAAGTCTCCCAGAAAGCTGCGGAATCACCTAGTACGAGCCTGCTCTGATGTACCTGGATCTGCACAACAAAAGTGTGCAGAAGAGTAGCATGAGTACACCACGGCGGTACTCGGTAAGTGCCAAGCCTAACCTCGATGGAGTAGTGACGAGGTAGGTCAGGGCCCTACTGAGAAAACAATAATATAATGTTGATAACAAAATAAACAGTTTAAATGATAATAATTTCCGAAATAACAACATTATGATGATTACTGCAACTATCTACAATTAAGCTAGCAACAAATAACCAACTCAAATAAACAAATCCAGGATCTGTGGGAATTGAACCCACAGTCCCATTCTCAGTACCTCTGGGTCTCCGGGAATCGAACCCGCAACTCATGTCTCAATAATATTTCAATAACTCAGGATCTCCGGGAATCGAACCCGCAGTCCCTACCAATAAGTCAGGATCTCGGGAATCGAACCCGTAGTCCACATTTCAATAATCTCAGGATCTCGGGAATCGAACCCGTAGTCCACATTTCAATAATCTCGGGATCTCGGGAATCGAACCCGTAGTCCATATTTCAATAATCTCGGGATCTCGGGAATCGAACCCGTAGTCCACATTTCGATAATCTCAGGATCTCGGGAATCAAACCCGTAGTCCACATTTCAATAATCTCGGGATCTCGGGAATCACACCCGTAGTCCACATTTCAATAAATCTCAGGATCTCGGGAATCGAACCCGTAGTCCATATTTCAATAATCTCGGGATCTCGAGAATCGAACCCGTAGTCCACATTTCAATAAATCTCAGGATCTCGGGAATCGAACCCGTAGTCCATATTTCAATAATCTCAGGATCTCGGGAATCGAACCCGTAGTCCATAACCACAACAAGTAAAGGAATACACAGAGAGAAGTATAATATGCTTAACGATAACTTCGCCGATGAACAATGCCAGTGATTACCAAGAAAACTCAAGTAAGTCAATTAAGCAACTAGACAGTTAGATTCTATCTAATCATGCTTTTCTAACTACTACCGGGTAGGAATATCGAATTTATCAACTAAGAACAGGAATATCACACATTGAACATTTTGAGTAAAGTATGTGTTCAACAACCAGCGCATGTACACGCCCGTCACCTCGCGTACAAGGCATTTAAAGTATCACAATAATATCCTAGGGGTGAAAGTCCCCCACACGAAGTTAGACAAGCCACTTACCTCAATTCCGGTACAAAACCGCTAAGAAATAACCCTCTTGCCGCGAATGTCGGCCTCCACAAGTGTAGTATCCGATAAAAATCAATAGAATCACATCAAAATAGGCCAATTGGGCATTACCCAATCAAAATAACTCAAAATACACCAAAACCCACAAGTTGCCAAAACTCGACTTTCGGTACGCTTATCGAAAAATCACGAAAATTATATATTCGGGTTCCTTATCTCAATACGAGTCTAGGCATATAAAATTTACCAGAATCGGACTCCATTTGCCCACTCAAATCAGAGATTTTCTAACATTTAGGCCTAGGGCTCAAACCCACCTTTAATCCTCCATTAACAGTGAAATAATCATGGAGAAACATCAAAATAAAGTTGTTATATTTACCTCTTTGATGAGACGAGAACAACACCGCGAAAATCACCTCAATCGGAGCTCTAGAACTCAAGATATGCCCAAAATACTAAACTTCTCGGTTTTAAACACTAACCAGGCCTATTTTCGCTTTTGCGGATAATTTTCGCATAGGCGGGACCGCTTTTGCGGTTATATTTCCGCTTTTGCGTTTCCGCATCCGCGGTCAACTTCCGCTTCTGCGGTTCTGACAGACACCAGCACTTTTCCTCGGCACGGAAATGAGCATAACTTCCTCATACGATGTCCAAATTCGACGATTCTTTTTGCTATGGCTCCGAAATTACGATACGGATCTAATAGTTCAAACAAAACTGAATTTGGACAACATTTACCTAATATGGTACCCCTTTATGTTCAAAGAAGCAAAGGTTGAAACATCAAATAAGAGCGTGATCACAACCCGAAACACACCGAGGCCCCCGGGACCCCAATCAATCATACCAACCAACCCCAAAACAAATTACGGACTTGCTCGAGGCCTCAAACCACATCAAACAAATCTAAAACCAAGAATTACACCCCGATTCAAACTTTATGAACTTTGAAGTTTCCAACTTCTATTTCCGATGTCGAAACCTATCAAATCGCATCCGATTGACTTCAAATTTTGCACACACGTCCAAAATGATATATCGAAGCTACAGAAACTTTCGGAATTCCATTATGACCCTCGGATCAAAATCTCACCTATCAACCGAAATTCGCCAAAATACTAACTTTGCCAATTCAAGCTTAATTCTACACCGATCATCACAAAAATATTCCGGACACACTCCTAAGTCCAAAATCACCTAACGAAGCTATCCGAACCATAAGATTTGCATTTTGAGTCCGATATCAAAATTTCCACTTCCGGTCAAATTTTCTCAAAAACCTTCAAATTTCTATCTTTAGCCAAACGACTCCAAAATGACCCACGGACCTCCGAATTCACTTCCGATCGCGCTCCCAAATCCAGAATAACCATACGGAGCTACTCCCGGTCTCGGAATCCCAAACGGACATCAATAACACTAAAATGCATTTTAAGCCAAATTGATGCAATTTCTTCTAAAATGCTATCTTCCATAATATGCGCCAAAACGCTCCCGGGTTATCCAAAACCCGATCCAGGCATACGCCCAAGTCCGAAATCATCATATGAACCTGTTGGAACCTTCAAATCTAAATTCCGAGGTCGTATACTCAAAATTCCAATCCTAGTTCATTTCTTCAATTTTAAGCTTTGGAAATGAGAATTTTCATTTAAATTTGACTCCAAACTTCTTGAATTTTAATTCTGACCATACATACAAGTCAATATACTTGAGATGAAGTTTCTCATGGCCTCAAACTGCTGAATGACGCGCCGTATCTCAAAACGACCGGTTGGGTCGTTACAATCAGCCTACTATTTGAATTACAATTAGCATTTGATAATTACAATTACAAAAGTATGAGTTATAATTAGTAATATGTTAAATAATAATCATGTTTTACATAGTTAAGTAATACTCTGTTACAGTTAATCACTAATTACCCTATTTCAATAGTTTAAAAATAGCTGATAAGAATATAAAAACAAAGGCATTCTGTTATTCAAATAAGATAGTGTTAGATAATGGTAATTTAGATTTGATATAGTTAATTTTGTATTCCTGTTTCACTTTTATTAATAAATACAATTTGAATTGATCCACCCTTTGCTTTCAAGTATCTGTGTATATTATGAGTTATCAGTTCTGTCTCTCCCTCTTTGTCTCGTTTGGTCTGGGCCTAACAAACAATGCATGCCTGGATCTAACTTGGCTTAAAACTGGGCTTCTGAATAAAGGCTTCAGCATAATCTGGGTTTCTGAAACCCAGATACAAAAGCTGGTCTGCTGAATGCGAGCCCAAATGTCCAGGCCCAGTGATATAAAAAGATAAGGCCTGGACTTACTTCTAAAATTATAATATATTAAAATGACTAAAGAAAAACCAATGGTAGAAAATGTAGTTATTTTCTAGGATTGGACCATAAGAATCGAATGGGACGAGCCTCATATGAAAACGAATAAGCAGGGCCCCCATATAAACAAATAATAATGTGATAGATTCAGGAAGATCGTTAGTAAATTTCACGGTCTTTCCAAAAGAATAATAAGGCGTTAGACGATATAGGCACGATTCTAAAATATACCTTTCCTAATATGAGTGCACATCTAATGTGACTCAAATCCTAAATTTCGGCGAAGCCAAAACATGTTAAAAGTCACAGGCGTACTAGTTGCGGTGTGACTCGAAATACATTTTCGCAACATCGCAAGTCATAAAATATTAAAAGTGAAACACGCACTCATTGTTAAAAGCATATAGTGAAATCAAGTAAAATCAAGAATGACAGTTGAGCGACCGTGCTGAAGCTACGGAATCTGGGAGTGCCTAACACCTTCTCCCGGGTTAAAAGAATTCCTTATCCAGATTTCTTGTTGCGGACTATTAAACAGGGAGGTGTGACAAATAGTTAGACAATTCTGCAAATAGTATTGTTAGTCGAACAACGATATCATACTTCGCCAGTTTACCAATTGAGTAATACATTGATTTAAGATAGACATTAAGTGGTATAGTTAATTGTCCAAATTTGAAATCACTAATAATCAAATATAAGTTGGCATTGTCTGAAACAGTTAATTGTTAGTACTGAATAACATTTGTTCAAAATACTGTTATTGAAATGTTAGCGTGCCTTAATTTCGCTTCAAATAATCTGGGCCTCAACGTGAAATCAGGCCTGGATCGAATTGAAATGGCATTCATGGGTTAGAATAGGAACAGAGATATGCACTGGGCTCCAGAGGCCCAGTTGTATTTGATTATGGACTATTAGGCAGATGAAGTCCAGGCCCAATAATGAATAATGGCCTGGACTCCAATAATAATAGTCTAAAATTAATACAGAAAACAGTCATATATTAGGAAAAAAAACAAAAAAATAGAAAACAATAGCTCATTTAAGATTGGACTTTAAAACTAAGGGACGAGCCTCGTACAAAAAATGAAAACACACGGGGCTCCCAAATAAGTTTCAATATAAAAATTCTAGACTCGAAAGGACCGTTTAGAAAATTTCACGATCTTTCCCAAAGTTAATAAAGACGTAGATACTTTAGGCGCGATTAATAATGTTACATTCCTAATACGGGTGCACATTTATGTGACCCAAATCCCAAATCTTGGCGAAGCTGAAATGCACTAAAGTCACATGCGTACTGGTACGGTGTGACTCAAAATGCGTTTTTGCAACGTCGCAATTCTTAAAAGAGACAAAGCAGGACAATAGTAATACATTAAATAAAAGCATATAAAGAAATCAGATAAAAACTAATACGTCAATTGAGCCACCATGCTAGAACCACGAAATCCGGGAGTGCTAACATCTTCATCTGGGTTAACAGAATTCCTTATCCGGATTTCTGATTTCGCGGACTGTTAACAGAGTCATAATTTTCTCGGTTCGGGATTAAACCGGTGACTTGGGACACAATTATTTTCCCAAGTGGTGACTCTGAAATTTAATAAATAAATCTCGTTCTGAATGTCCTTTAATTGGAAAAACTCCTTTCCTACTACTATTATTATATCCCTTCCCGGGGTGTAGTAGTAAATAGTTGGGACACGTAAAAAAGGAGGTGTGACAGCTCTGGCGACTCTACTGGGGATAAGAAACCCAAAACTTCATTTCAACATTTAAGAATTCGAGATTAGTTAAATTGTTGTTTTATTTATATCTGATTTCATTATATGCTTTGATCAACATGCTATATGTTTACCGCTTTGATATTATGTGAACTGTATATATAAAATTGTGCCGAAAACCCTTCTCTTCTTACCTCCGGGGATGTGCTTACTAGTTCAGACTCCCCTTTTGTTAAGTCACACCCAATAAGAAACAGAGGCCGGAAAAGTTACAAAGCCAGACGATCCCGTGGGTCCCCGGTACGTAGCCCCCTCCTCGATCTGAGTTGTCCGCTCGGGTACACAGTCTAGTAACATTAAAAATCAGGATATTTATCCTAGAATTAGGATGATTATTTGCATCATATCTGACTTAGGGGACTCAACATAGAGGTTGGGTCCGTCTAGGACAGGTGACGCAGATATCAAAGAGCGAGCATGATTATATATTTTATTTATTTGTCCTGGACTATTATGTTGACTGACTAAATACCTGAAAATAAAAAGAGATAAAAATAGCGATTTCTAGAATAGCAATACTTAAATACTGATGAAACGTTATCGAAATTTTGAGAAAAGAAAATATGAAAAGAGTCGGGTTAAGTTTGTCAAAATAGTTGGTCTTAAAACAATTTGACCGAACTATGCTGGTTTGATTCTCACCACTAGGCAAGATACGTAGGCAACCCGTGACGGGTCCAACCACCCATTTTCAAGAAATAACCAAAAAATGTCATGTTTTTAATTTTTAATAAATCAAAGTGATGTCGTTTTTGCCGAATGTTCCGAAAGGATGTTGGAAGGCTGTTTGCGTAAAAATGGCCGCTTTTGAAGTCATTTCCCTTAAATAATAATAGCCTTGAAATCTTCGAACGAAGTATTGAAAGGTTGAGCTCACAAATAAGGATACTTTTGAAGAAAAATGATGAAAAATTTTCTTTGAAAAAATATTTTGTTTTTGAGTCAAATAATATGAGTTTAAATCGCCTTTAATAAATGTGCAGGATGAGCACAATGCAAAACGAACCATTTTCACTAATGAATAAGATCCCTTTGGAGTTACGATTATGGTGGAATGATTTGTGCCAAGATGGACAAGATTGGGTTAAGAAATATTTGAAAGATCTTACTGGGCTACTTGACATAGTACCTCGAGGCGACATTATTCGAGCTCTAGTTGCCTGCTGGGATCCCGCACAAAATTCACTCCACTTCTTGGACTTCGAGCTCACTCCGACATTGGAAGAGATTACTAACTACATCGGAAAGGGTGAGGTTACCTTAAAAGATATGTATCGGGTTGCTCCAAGAGCCATCACCGTGCATAGATTCCTCGACTCTTTGAAAATAGCCAAAAATTTTCACAATGAAGATTTGGTCCACGGGTTTTGCACCATGAACTTTATATACCACATATATGGCCATGTTGGAGAATTCAATATTCCAATGAACAAACTCTGCAGCAAAGCAAACCGAGCTAAATGTAAGGAACATAGGCGCTTTGCCTTCATGGTAGCCTTTATGGGGCTAATAATATTTCCAAGGAAAGACGGGAACATCGACATCAGAGTTGTCGAGATTGCCAGTACCCTCCTTACATAGGACAACAATACTTTGGCACCAATGATAGTGGCCGATATCTTCCGTGCTCTCACAGCTTGCAAAGCGGGTGAAGATTTTTTCGAGGGGTGTAATTACTACTTCAGAAGTGAATGATAGAGCATTTATGCCAACAACCTCAGTTTTTGAGTTATGGATCATCTGAAAAGACTTGTATCGAAGAATTCTACATGAGGACAAAAGAGGCCAAGTTGTCAGAAGGATCAAAATGTTGGATCACCTACTTCCAATCACTTACTGCTAGCCAGATAGAATGAGCATAAGGATGGTTGCCCATCGATGAAGTCATATACATGCCAACAGAAGGGTCGTATTTCCTTTTAATGGGTCTCAAGAGTATCGAACCTTATGCTTCATACCGAGTATTACGGCAACTCGAAAGATATCAAATTGTGCCAAAAGATGGGGATCTCAGCCTTCAAGCTATAGAGATTAGTCCTGATGGTCAATTTCCGGAAGCAAAAGTCTAGCAAATATGGAATGAGTGCCAATGTCTGAGAGTGGACACTCGTGTGAGACATCGGGCTAGAGGTGAAGTGCCACCGGGTTATTCCGCATGATACCGTAGAGATTTTGAGCATGAAAGACCGACGAAGAGACCTCACATTCAAGAAATTGCCGAGATATCATAGGAACAATGGGATTGGCTGGCCAAAGAGAATGAATAATAAGCCAAAATCAGTTTGTTGGAGAAACAATTTCGGGACCTCAAATTCGAAAGCAGCTTACAAGCAGCGGCCGATGAGGGTGAAAAAAAACAGCTGATTAAAGAAAATGAACATTGAAGGCTCAGATTGTGAAAATGAGAGCAACAACCGAAACCCCAGTTCGACTTGCCCGAGATGAAAAGCTAATTGATAATTTGTGGTGCAAGCTGAATGACTACAGCTTCGATCTAGATAAAGCCGAGAAGGAGTTAATTGGGGTTCAGAAACAATTGGCTAGGAATGCCGAAGAAAGGGCTCGGATGATCCAACAATTAAAAGATGAACATAATGTTGAAGTTGGTCGGCTAAGGAAAAAGATTGTCATGGCCGACGGTCAAAAGTAGCCAACAAACAAAAGAATTTGACAAAGAAAGAGAGCACTGCCACATGGCCATGGCTTGGTTAGAATTGGAGCTACAACAACTTCAAAAGAAGAGTCAGCAAACCTTAGATGCTCGTGTCGAATAGATTGGGAGGTTGCTTCAAGAGAAAGGGATTATTATGGAAAGAATTATCAACATTGCTCACTATATTACACGGAAATGCCAACTCTGCGATGATATGACCTAGTCCACATTTGCCGCAGCAGCAATGATCTTTGTGAAACAAGTAATGATAGACCTGGATAAACTCCAAAGGGGATTAGCATATTGGCCCGTGGTATGACAGAACGATGTCTCGTGGGCACTAGGAGCTTTAATGTATAGGGCATGCATTTTATGTATTTTTATTTTTGCATCTAGAAGGCTGTAGTACAACATCATCTTTTATAATCAATGTTTGAGTATCAATGAAATTAAAAATCCAAAAGTTGTCATTATTTTTTCATTACATGCAATTGCTTATAGGATCAAAAAACAAAAAGAAAAAAAAAAGAGAAAAAAAATGAGAGAAAAAAGGAAACAATGAAAACGAAAAAAGATGGTTGGAAATAAAAGAAAAGATAAAGAAAAGCTGAAAAAGAATAGAAAATTGGCGGGTCAAAAGAAAGACAATAATGTCGGGATGACGCATAATTGCTAGGCAAAAGTTGTGTTTTAAAACTTGTGATGTTCATCTATTATGATCTAACTATTAACAAGTTTTTATCATTGATGAGTATCAGATAAAGCAGTTAGCAACTGGCATTCTGGCACATCACAACTACAACACTCGTTCTAAAAGCATGACAAAAACAGTTACCCAAGAAATTGAGCCGACAATCATGGATCCCGTGCAAGAGGAGGAAGTAGTAGATGTGAATAGCATGAAGGAAGAAATGTATAAGCTTAAGCAACAGATGTCGGAAATGTATCAGACTTGGTC
Organism: Nicotiana noctiflora; assembly: GCA_032618575.1. NCBI lineage: Eukaryota > Viridiplantae > Streptophyta > Magnoliopsida > Solanales > Solanaceae > Nicotiana > Nicotiana noctiflora. Next base: position 15,428 of record JASVEL010010593.1, read on the forward strand.
GAGGGGACAACCCTTACCTACTTGCCCAGCCAACCCCACATATATTCCTCTATCAATCCTGAACTAAGATCCACCCACCATGAACTCATCTTCCACATACCCTACATACCCAAACTATTACGCCACTACATCACAAGTACCACCCTCACTTCCTAAACAAGCTCTACCACCACCACCCCAGGGTGCTCTAGTGTATGTGGCACTACCACCAGCCGCTTTACACAAATCCTCTAGTGAGCCTATATTTCATATCCAGGATAATCATTATTACCCTCCAGAACCCACCTTCAGACAACATGATTCTTATACCACACTTATCGATATGACGGAAGAGGAGAAACCCGTTAGAAATCCTGAACAGGAGGAGATGGCTAGGAAAATGAAGAGCCATGAGCAATCGTTTTGCAATATGCAGGGTTTGGGAGGCCAAGTTAGTGTGGCATATAAGGACTTGTGTTTGTTCCCCGAAGTAAAACTACCCACTAGGTTTAAATTGCCGAAATTTTACATGTATGATGGCCATGGTAATCCAGTGGCCCATCTGAGAGGTTTTTGCAGCAAAATGCATGGAGCTGGGGGAAAAGATGAACTACTTATGGCTTATTTCAGTCAAAGCCTCAGCGGCTCAGCACTGGAATGGTACACCCGTCAAGATCATACCCGATGGTTCATTTGGGACGATTAGGCTCAATCATTTGCAAACCATTTTCAATATAATCTGGAAATCATCCCGGATAGATTGTCATTGACCAAAATGGAAAGAAGCCTGGAGAGAGTTTTCGGGAGTATGGTTTTAGGTGGAGAGAATAGGCAGCCGGTGTGGATCCACCAATGAAAGAAGGAGAAATGGTAGATTGTTTCATACAAGCTTTAGAGCCGACATACTACGGGCATCTGGTGTCTGCAATCGGAAAGACCTTTAATGAGGTGGTAAAGATGGGAAGTTTTGTTGAAGAAGGTTTGAAAACAAATAGAATCATGAGTTATTCAGCCATCAAGGCTACAAATCAAGCAATTCAGATGGGGACGGGAGGAGCAATTGGGAAGAAAAAGACAGAAGAAGTGGCAGTATAGAGGGAAGGTCTTGGTCCCGGGGCCCCAACCCATATCATCATCAGCCTCACCCATATCAACCATACCTGCCAACACCGTATAACACACCTCAAAATTATTACCCTCCGACCGGTCCTCAGATTTCTGTCCAGCATGCCCAATCTTACCCACAGCCTCCTCCTTCATGGCGAGCACCAGCCCCTCAGAATGTCTATCATGCTCAAAATACCTACCCACCAACAAAAACATACAAAAATCGCAACAGAACCAGTTTCCGTCCCGACCCTGAAGTCAAAAGCGACAGGGCTCAGAGAAAGAAAACATTCACTCATCTGGGAGAATCATATACCAGCCTCTTTCACCGATTAAGACAATTAGGAATACTGAGTCCTATTGAGCCTAAAATTCCCAATCCTCCACCGAGAAACTTAGATCAATCCATCCATTGTGAATATTGTTCTGGGGCACCGGGATATGACACGGAGAAATGTTAGCACCTAAAATCTGCAATATAGGAACTCATTGACTCCATAAGAATTGAGGTACAAGCCCCCGAGGATCCCAACATAACGCAAAATCAATTGCCTGTGCATCGTGAAACACATATGATAGAGCTAGTACAAGGAGAAAGCTACAAAAACCCTTTCAGACTGTGATGACAATCAAAGCAAACAACAAGACAGAAGAGAAAGTTGGGAGCGAGAAAGTGTTAGTTGAGCCACCTGTAAGTCAGCCAGCAGTGGTAATTGAACCTGAACCTGTAAAAGTGATAGTACCTAGGGTGAAGCCCATATTGACTGTGAAAGGGGAACATATAGAACCAGTTGTTATCAAACCGGTTGTTCAGATGCCGAATGTGAACATCAAAGTTGTACCTTGGAATTATGACAAGGTAACTGTCATATACAAAGGAAAAGAAGTCAAGGGGGAGATCTGCGAAACCCATGGTTTGACCCGGTCTGGGTGATGTTTTGCTCCTGATGATTTGAGGAGGGCGAAAGTTGTGAAAGAAAATCCGGCCCATGTAAAGAAAGCAGTCACTGAAGAAGAAGCCGAGGAGTTCCTAAAGAAAATGAAAGCTCAAGATTACTCCATAGTTGAGCAGCTGAGGAAGACACCAGCTCAAATATCTTTGCTATCTCTATTGATTCATTCTGATGAACATCAAAGAGCATTAATGAAGATCCTCAATAAAGCTCATGTACCAGAAAAGATCACGGTGTGTCATTTGGAGAAGAGTAGAAACAAAATTTTTGAGGCAAACAAGATAACATTCTTAGACGATGAACTACCACTAGAAGGGACAGAGCACAATAAGGCGTTATACCTTACAGTAAAGTGTGAGGAATCAATAGTGACCCATGTCTTGGTCGATAATTGGTCAAGTGCTAATATTTGTCCTTTGTCTACTCTGGGAAAACTGAAGATTGATCATGAAAGGATCCACAGAAACAACATATATGTGAGGGGATTCGATGGAGGTGGAAAGAACACTGTTGGAGATATCATACTAGAACTCACCATCAGACTGGTGGAATTCACCATGGAGTTTCAAGTGTTGGACGTTGCTGTGTCATATAACCTCCTGTTAGGACGTCCACGGATCCACGCTGCAAAAGCGGTGCCTTCTTCACTACATCAAATGGTGAAATTTGACCAAGAGATAGTAGTGCATGGTGAAGATAATGTATGCAATGCCATTACGCCATTCGAAGATGTTGAGGGTGACAAAGGTCCTTAGGTGTACAAAGTGATGGACATTGTGTCAATGAACAAGATATCTTAAGGAGAAAGCATCCCAGTACCCAAAGTAACCCATGCGGCAGTCATGGTTGCTAAGGAAATGTTAAAGAACGGTTTCTCTCCGGGAAAAGGCCTAGAAATTGCTCTGCAGGGAATAACACAACCACTACATCTTTCGAGTATTACTAATACTTTTGGCCTGGGTGTCAAGCCAACCATTGCCGAGAGCCAAAAGATTGAAGAAGAAAGGATGGACCCTCCCCAAACCTATCCCAAAACTTTCCCATACCCTCATCAAGCCTGGTACAAGAAGACATCCAGCGACTATCATGCCGGGCCATGCAGAGATAAGGCCAGGTAAAGAGCTGTTAGAAAGGTTTGAGATATTGTTTGAGGGCGTGAATATGATAGAGGCAGCTGAGGGAACAAGCAAGATGGATGTTCAGTTTGTTGGACCCCAGATCAGCCTAAATAACTGGGAAGCTGCTCTGCTTCCAATTAGGAGGGAGTTGTGGTAGTTAGCTTTAATGTTCCATTCATAAATCTGTCTTGTTTCAAAAATTGTAATCCTATGTTCCATCTAGTCAAATGTATCCAAACCTTGTTACCTTTCAAAGTTTAATGAAATGCAATTTCTTTCTTCCTCTACTTTTTTAGCCTTATTGTATTTTCTTTTCTTTTCTTGTATAGTCCAGTTTTTGCTTATTTCAATGATGTGTCATTCATGGAGTATGATGATGAGGAAGTTTTGGAGGAAATTAGTAAGGATGAAGTGGAATATGAGGATGAGGAAGTTTTGGAGGAAATTAGTAAGGATTTGAGCCACTACGAAGAGAAATCCAAACCAAACTTAAATGAGGCGGAGTCTATTAATTTGGGAAGTGAGGAGAATATTCGGGAAACAAAGATTAGTGTGCACTTGGAGGCCTCACTCAAAGAGGACTTGATCAAGTTATTACATGAGTACAAAGATATATTTGCCCAGTATTATGATGACATGTCAGGGCTCAATACTGACTGGTGGTACATAAGTTGCCCACTTATCCGGAATGCTGGCCTATTAAGCAAAAGTTAAGAAAGTTCAAAAGAGATATCAGTGTAAAATTAAAAAAACAAGCCAACAAGTAGTTTGAGGTAAAAGTCGTACGGGTCACCAAGTATTCCACCTGGTTAGCCAATGTTGTACCTGTTTCAAAGAAGGACGGAAAAACCAGAGTGTGCATTGATTATTGAGACCTCAATAAAGCTAGTCTGAAGTATGATTTTCCATTTCCAAACATCCACATATTGATTGACAATTGTGCCAAACAAGAGATTGGTTCTTTTGTGGATTATTATGCTTGTTATCATTAGATCTTGATGGACGAAGAGGATGCAGAAAAAACGGCCTTTATCACACCTTGGGGAACTTATTGCTACAAAGTAATGCTGTTTGGGTTGAAGAATGCTAGAGCTACATATATGAGAGCAATGACCACTATGTTTCATGACATGATACATCGAGAGATTGAAGTGTATGTGGATGATGTTATTATTAAATGCAAAAAGAAGTGCGATCATGTCAAAGACTTAAGGAAGTTCTTCCAGAGGCTTCAGAGATATAATCTCAAGCTCAATCCAGCAAAATGTGCTTTTGGAGTACCATTAGGAACGTTATTAGGGTTCGTGGTAAGCCGGCGTGGTATTGAACTAGGCCCGTCAAAGATAAAAGAAATTCAGAACTTGCGTCCGCCAAAGAATAAGAAAGAGGTGATGAGTTTGTTGGGCAGGTTAAATTATATTAGCAGATTTATTGCTTAGCTGACGTCGACCTGTGAGCCCATTTTCAAATTATTGAAGAAAGATGTTGCGGTGAATTGGACTGAGGAATGTCAAGATGCATTTGACAAAATCAAGGAATATCTGGCCAATCCTCATATATTGGTTCCTCCAGAACCTGGAAGGCCCTTGATCCTTTATCTGACCGTGCTGGATAATGCTTTTGGCTGTGTCCTGGGGTAGCATGATGAGACGGCGAAGAAAGAGCAAGAAATAAATTATCTCAGTATGAAATTTACATCTTACGAGGTAAAATACACTCATTTGGAAAGGACATGTTGTGCTTTAACATGGGTTGCACAGAAACTGAAACATTACTTATCGGCTTACACCACTTATCTCATATCTCGTCTGGATCCGCTGAAGTACATCTTCCAGAAGCCTATGCCCATAGGAAGGCTCGCTAAATGGCAAATCATGCTTACAAATTTTGACATTGTTTATGTAACCCGCACTGCAATGAAGGCACAAGCAGTCGCTGATCATTGGCATAAAATCCAGTCGATGAAGAGTATGAACCACTGAAGACGTATTTTCTTAATGAGAAGACAATGAATATTGAAGAATTAGAACAAGACAAAAAGCCAGGTTGGAAATTATACTTTGATGGGGCCATCAATAGAAATGGAGTCAGAATTAGAGCAGTGCTCATTTCAGAAACGGGTCAGCATTATCATGTTACTGCTCAGCTCCGCTTTTTTTGTACTAATAACATGGCTGAGTATGAAGCATGTAAATTGGGATTAAGAATTCCAATAGACATGGGTGTTCAAGATATTTTGGTCATGGGTGACTCGGATCTCTTGATACATCAAATTCAGGGAGAATGGGAGACAAAGGATTTGAAACTTATATCATACCAACAGTGTCTACATGAACTATGTCAAAGATTTATATGATGAACCGGCCCGTCGTCATGGGAATTACCACCCCGTTATCTTACATTTATGTGTTTTATGCTTTTATATCAGTGTGTTAGAGTCTATCGGGTGAGTTAGGAGTGATTTGGATTGAAAATGAGGCAAATAGCCTTTTTGAAGGAAGCTTGAATATGGAAAATTAACCTGGAGTTGAGTATTTGGTTAGATTGTTCGGAATCGAATTCTGATGATTTGGTTAGCTCTGGGAGGTGAATTATGACTTAGAGGAGTGATCGGAATTGAATTTGGAGGTCCGGTGTCGAAATAGGCTTGAATTGGCTAAGGTTGAATTTTGGCGAAATCCGAACGGTAGATGAGATTTTTATCCGGGGCTCGTAATGGAATTCCGGCAATTTCTGTAGCTTCGTCATGTGACTTTGGACATGTCCGCAAATTTTCAGGTCATTCGGACGTTGTTTGGTTGGGTTTTTTATCGAATGTGTAATTCAGAAAATTTTAAGGAATTTAGGCTTGAATTCGATGTGAATTGTGGGTTTTGGTGTTGTTAGACGTGTTTTGACGGTTGGAAAAAGTACGAATAAGGTATTAGGATGTGTTGGTGTGATTGGATGAGGTCCCACGGGCCTCAGGGTATTTTCGGGTTGTTAAACGGAAGAAATCATGGAAAATTGCAGGTCGGAAACTTTCTGGTTCTGTTGTCTTGGCCCCTGCTAAAATAAGGGCTCAGAGGCGAGTCCGCAGGAGCGGACTATGTGGCGCAGAGGCGCTAGGCTTCGCGGAAGTGGATCCTGTTCCGCTGAGGCAGTGTCGCTGGTGCGAACGGTGTGCCGCAGAAGCGGTCTAGAAGCGGATTGGGGAGATCTGCAGAAGCGGAATGTTGATCGCTTAAGCGAGTCCGCAGAAGCGGACTCGGGTGCACAGGAGCAGGAGATTTCGCAGGAGCGATTATTCAATCGCGAAAGTGGACGCGCGGAAGCGGTCCTTGGCTCGCAGAAGCGGAAGTGGCTGGCTAGGCCTGGGATTCGTAGAAGCGACCAGTTGGTCGCGGATACGGTCTCGTAGAGGCGGAATTTGTCCGCAGAAGCGGAAATCGCAAAAGGATTAATAATATCAGAAGTTAAAAATTTCAGAACATTCTAAAACATTTAGGGCTCGGACTAAAGAGGCGATTTGGGCGATTTTGAAGGGAAATTCAAGGAGATTCTTCAGGTAATCAACTATGGAGTCAAGTTATGATTTGTATTGATAAATTATGCAATTATCTCATGAAATTGGAGGAATTTGGGATATATTATAGAGGTTTTCACCCTAGGCTTGAATTATAGAAAATCAAGGATTTGAATGGGCAAATAGAGTCTGAATTTGGTAAATTTTACATGCCTAGACTCGTGTTGAGACGAGGGTTCCGAATATGTGACTTTCGTAATTTTTCGAGAAGCGTACCGAAAGTCGGGTTTTAGCAACTTTGTAGTTTTTGGTGTAAATTGAGTTGTTTTGACTGGGTATTATCCCATTGGCCTAATTTGATGTGTTTCCACTATATTTGATCAGATTCTATGCGTGCGGAGCTTGATTCTCGTGGCAAGGGCATTGCGGACTAGTCGTCGAGCCGTATTGAGGTGAGTAATGGATGTGGGTGATGACCAGCGGGTTCGAAACCCGGTATACCACTTTGTGACGCTGTATAGCGGCGAGACACGTACTCTCTTGTGAGTGCGGGGTCGATTATGATTTGGGGACTATGGCTTAGTCCGACCTATTGATATTATGTTATGATATTGGCTATTCTTGAGCCGTTGAACCTCCTTCTCGGATGGTTGCGTATTATATTGTGATATTGGCTACTCTTGAGCCGTTGAACCTCCTTCCCGGATGGTTAAGTATACTTATGGGATGTGAGCCATTTATTGGGATCCCGCGAGGATCGTTATCATTGTTCTATGATATTTACATGCTAGTTTTACTACGAGTCCGTAGCTATTACTGTTATAATGATTTCCAAATCTCTGGAACTTTGACATACTATTTTCAACTGAAAAATAATAAAAGAGTTTTCAAAACTACTTTTGAGCCTACGAGGCTGCATTTGCATATTAGCTGACTGGTAGTTGATCGGGCTGCACGCCGCAGCGTATATTCATGATATTGTGCTTGGGCTGTAGGAGCCCCTCCAGAGTCTGAACCCCCACAGTGAGCACGAGTACCCAAATTGGATCGGGCTACGCACCATAGCGGTCATTTCATGCATTGCATTGCATTTAGCTACATCTGCTAGCTGTTATACTGTGTTGTGGATACTTGTTGGTACATTACTGTTGATATTGAACTGTTACAGGGTATTTCATTACATCTTTGCTTAGTGCTATATTTAGATCTCTTATCTACGCTGTCATACCCCTGTTCATTACCACTGAGTCTGGCAGTACTCATTTTACTCCCTGCACCTTGTGTGCAGATCCAGGTACCTCTAGCATTCCTGATCCGGCAACAGTTTAGAGGAGATAGCTGCGGGGTAGTCGAGGTAGCTGCAGAGTCCGCAGGATCTAACATCCCTTCCATCTGTCTTTTCATTGTGTTGCTATTTCTTTCCGCACTAAGTATCTTGTAAAAACACTATGGCACTTATGTTATCTATAGAGGCTCTTGGCTCTTGACCCCTCGGTCTATGGGGAGTTGCTACTATTTTGGGACTTGATCCCCGTATTGGTATTTCTGTCTTCATTGACTTATTTTGTTATGCTTAAATTGGGTAAAGTGAGCTCCTAGCTCCATGAATGTGCTGATTGGTCGGGCTGGCCTAGCAGTGTGCTGGGTGCCATCACGATCGGGTTTGGGGTCATGACAAGTTGGTATCGGAGCCTAGGTTTACTAGGCCTCATGAGTCTTGAGTCGGTTGGTAGCGTCTTGTTGATCGGTGTGGGGACGCCTGCACTTATCCTCGGGAGGCTGCGAACCTTTAGGAAACACTTCACATTTCTTGAACTCTATCGTGCGATCTTGTTGTTTTGAGAACTGAATTTCTATATTCTATTCTCTCGCAGATGGCGAGAACTCGAGCAACAGGGCGAGGTGGACGACCTCCATTGCCACCTGCCAGAGGTCGTGGGCGCGGTCGTGATAGAGGTAGAGGTAGGGCAGCTGAGGTGGTGCCAGCTGACCCGCCTGTTGTACCAGTTCAGGAGCAGCCCCCAGTGGTTGATGCTCCAGCAGCCCCAGTTTAGGGCCCTGTATCTATTGCTATTCCTAGTCTTCAGGAGACTCTTGCTCAGATATTATCAGTGTGTTTCGGTTTGGCTCAGGTAGTTTCAGCTACCGCTACTGCAGCGACATCTCAGACAGGTGGTGGTCAGCAGACCCCTGCAGCTCGCACACCTGAGCAGGTTGTTCAGGGACTTCAGACGCCAAAAGGCGGTCCCCGCACAGGTGGTTGCACCAGTTATTCCTCCGACTGCACCAGCTCCAGAGCATATGGTTCAGGCTATGCCCGACGACGAGCAGCGTCTTTTTGAGAGATTTGGTAGACTCCGGCCACCCCATTTTAGTGGCGCTGAGGGCGAGGATGCCCAGGGTTTCTTAGATAAGTGTCAGAGGATGCTACGTACAGCTGGTATTCTTGAGTCCAGCGGAGTTTCATTCACTACTTTTCAGTTTACTGGTCATGCATTTGATTGGTGGGAGGAGTTTGAGAGGCGTAGGCCTGCGGGAGTAGCACCTCTCACCTGGCAGTAGTTTCACAGTCTCGTCGCGAGGAGCTTCATCGCCAGTTTGAGTGGTTGGTTCAGGGCGACATGTCAGTGACCCAGTACGAGCTTAGATTCACACGGTTGGCTAGGCATGCCACATGGATGATCCCTACTGATAGGGAGAGGATTAGGAGTTTCATTGATGGCCTCAACTATTCCATCCGCATTCTTATGACCAGAGACAGAGTTCTATCATCATCATTTGAGCAGGTTGTCGATATGGCACGCTCTACTGAGGCGGATCGTCGCCATGAGCGAGAGGAGAGGGAGGCCAAGAGGCCTCAAGGTTCTGGCAGCTTTAGTGGTGCTCCATCCAGGGGGCAGTTTCATCAGGGCAGAGGTCGCTCATGTAGACCTTCTCAGTTAGGGGGGCCAGAGCATTGTATAGCTTCTTCTGGTCGTGGCCGTCAGGGTTTCCAGCAAGGCCGGTCTTCACTTAGTGCCCTCCCTTCTCTGAGTACATCACATACTTCTTCGGCCAGGGTTCATCTACGGCGAGGGGTTCCCTTCAGTCCCCTTCTCTAGCGTCGGGCAGTTGTTATGAGTGTGGCGAGTTTGGCCACATTGGGAGGAAGTGCCCTCAATTTTGCAGTGATAGGTCTCAGCAGAGGGATCAGCCCTCCTCTTCAACACCATCTCAAGCTAGTAGAGGTGGAGGTCAGTCTACTCATGGTCGCCCCAAAGCCGAGAAGAGATCCGGTTGAGGCCAGGCACGATTCTATGTACTCCTTGACAGGCGTGATGCAGTTGCCTCCGATGCGGTGATTACATGTATCATTTTTGTCTGTCATAGAGATGCACTGTTCTATATGATCCAGGGTCCACATATTCCTACGTGTCTTCTTATTTTTCACATCATCTGGGTGCGACTCGTGGTAGTCTTGATTTACCTGTTCATGTATCCACCCCCATGGGTGATACGATTATTGTGGATCATGTCTATAGATCCTGTGTTATTTCTATTGGGGGTTTGGAGACCCAGGCGGATCTATTATTGTTAGGTATGGTGGACTTTGATGTGATATTGGGTATGGAATGGTTGTCTCTATACCATGCTATATTGTACTGTCATTGTAAGATAGTTACGTTGGCTATTCCTGGTATTTCTCAGATTGAGTGGCGTGGTTCAACTGATTTCGTCCCTAGCCGTGTTATTTCATTTTTAAAGGCTTAGAAAATGGTTGAAAAGGGGTTTTTGTCGTACTTAGCATTTGTGAGAGATGTGGGAGCTGAGTCTCCTAGCATTGATTCTGTACCTGTTGTGAAGGATTTTCGAGATGTATTCCCCTCAGACCTGTTGGGCATGCCGCCGGATAGGGATATTGATTTTGGCATTGACTTGGTGCCGGGTACTCAGCCCATTTCCATTCCTCCTTATCGGATGGCACCAGCTGAGTTGAAGGAATTGAAAGAATAGCTTCAGGAGCTTCTGGATAAGGTTTTCATTCACCCTAGTGTGTCCCCGTGGGGTGCACCGGTGTTGTTTGTTAAAAAGAAAGATGGTTCCATGCGGATGTGTATTGATTATAGGCAATTGAACAAGGTAACAGTGAAGAACAAATACCCTCTACCGCGCATTGATGATTTGTTTGATCAGTTACAGGGGGCGAGAGTGTTTTCTAAGACTGATCTTCATTCAGGCTATCATCAGCTGAAGATCAGGGACTCTGATATTATGAAGACTGCATTTAGGACCAGATATGGCCACTATGAGTTCCTTGTGATGTCTTTTGGGCTGACCAACGCCCCAGCAACATTTATGCATCTGATGAACAGTGTGTTCAGGCCCTATTTGGAATTATTTGTGATTGTGTTCATTGATGACATTCTAGTCTACTCCCGTAGTCAGGAGGAGCATGCTTAGTATTTGAGTATTGTATTGCAGAGATTGAGGGAGGAGAAGCCGTATGCTAAATTCTCCAAGTGCGAGTTTTGGCTCGAATCCGTAGCATTGCTGGGACATGTGGTGTCTCGTGATGGGATTCAGGTTGATCCGAAGAAGATAGAGGCGGTACAGAGTTGGCCTAGACCGTCCTCAGCTACAGAGATTAGGAGTTTTCTTGGCTTGGCGGGATAATATCACCGGTTTGTTCAGGGATTTTCATCCATTGCTTCTTCTTTGACTAAATTGACTCAGAAGGGTGCACCATTCGTGTGGTCGGATGAGTGCGAGTAGAGCTTTAAGAAGCTCAAGACTGCTTTGACCACAGCTCCATTATTAGTATTGCCATCAGCTTCAGGTTCATATACCGTATATTGTGATGCCTTGAGAGTGGGGATAAGTTGTGTATTGATGCAGGAAGGTAAAGTGATTGCTTATGCTTCTCGGCAGTTGAAGCCACATAAGAAGAACTATCCTGTCCATGATTTGGAGCTAGCTGCCATAGTTCATGCCTTGAAGATTTGGAGGCATTTTTTGTATGGTGTGTCCTGTGAGGTGTTTACCGATCATCGTAGTCTCCAGCACTTGTTCAAAGAGAAAGATATTAATTTGAGACGGCGGAGATGGCTTAAGTTGCTCAAGGACTATGACATTACCATTTGTATCATCCGGGGAAGGCCAACGTGGTGGCCGATGCTTTGAGCCGGAAGGCGGTCAGTATGGGGAGCTTGGCATATATTCCAACTGAGGAGAGGTCATTTGCTTATGATGTTCAGGTGCTAGCCAACCGGCTAGTGAGGTTAGACATATCGGAGCCCAGTAGGGTGTTGGCTTGTGTTGTATCTCGATCTTCTCTATATGATCGAATTCGTGAGCGCTAGTATGATGATCAACACTTGGCTGTCCTTAGGGACAGAGTTCAGCATGATGATGCTAGAGATGTCACCATTGATAGTTACGGTGTATTGAGGATACATGGCTGGATATGTGTGCCCAATGTTGATGGCCTTCGTGAGTTGATTCTGGAGGAGGCCCAAAGCTCGCGGTATTCTATCCATCCAGGAGCTGCGAAGATGTACCAAGACTTGAAACAATACAATTGGTGGAGAAAGATGAAGATGGACATTGTCAGACATGTAGCACGGTGCCTCAACTGTCAGAAGGTTAAGTACGAGCATTAGAGGCCCGGTGGCGTATTTTAGCGCATTGATATTCCCGAGTGGAAATGGAAAAGGATCACTATGGACTTTGTTACTAGACTCCCTCGGACAACGAGGAAGTTTGATTCTGTTTGGGTGATTGTGGACAGGCTGATCAAGTCAGCTCATTTCATTCCTGTGTGTACTACGTACTCCTCGGAGCGGTTAGGTAAGATATTCATTCAGGAGATCGTTATGTTTCATGGAGTCCTAGTTTCTATTATATCAGACAGAGGTACCCAATTTACCTCACAATTTTGGAGGACATTTCAGCGGGAGTTGGGCTCCCAGGTTGAGCTGAGTACTGCATTCTATCCTCAGACGGAATGACAGTCCGAGCGTACTATTAAGATTTTGGAGGATATGTTGAGAGCTTGTGTTATTGACTTTGGTGGTTCGTGGGATGATTACTTGCCTCTCGCAGAGTTTGCCTATAACAACAGTTACCAATCCAGAATTCAGATGGCGCCGTATGAGGCTTTATATGCTAGACGGTGTAGATCTCCAGTTGGTTGGTTTGAGCCCGGTGAGGCAAGGTTATTGGGGACGGAGTTAGTCCAGGATGCTTTGGATAGGGTGAAGGTTATTCAGGGGAGACTTCGCACAGCTCAGTCGCGCCAGAAGAGTTATGCGGACCGGAATGTTCGAGATGTGTCTTATTCTGTGGGTGAGAAAGTCTTGCTGAAGGTTTCGCCGATGAAGGGCGTCATGAGATTTAGGAAGAAATGGAAGCTCGGTCCGAGATTTATTGGCCCTTTTGAGATCCTTAGGAGGATTGGAGATGTAGCGTATATGCTTGCTTTGCCACCCAGTCTATCGGGAGTTCATCCAGTGTTTCACGTATCCATGCTCTGGAAATATGTTGGCGACCCATCGCATGTGTTGGACTTTATCACTATTCAGCTTGATGATGATTTGACCTATGATGTGGAGCCTATAACTATATTGGGTCGTCAGGTGAGAAGATTGAGATCCAAGGATATTGCATCAGTTAAGGTGCAGTGGAGAGGTCGACCTGTGGAGGAGGCCACTTGGGAGATCGAGCAGGAGATGCGGAGCAGATATCATCACTTGTTTGAGTATTCACGTATGTTTCTTGATCCGCTCGAGGACGAACTTTTGCTTAAGTGGGGGAGAATGTGACGACCCAGCCCGTCGTCACGGGAATTACCACCATGTTATCTTACATTTATGTGTTTTATGCTTTTATATGAGTGTTAGAGTCTATCGGGTGAGTTAGGAGTGATTTGGATTGAAAATGCGGCAAATAGCCTTTTTGAAGAAAGCTTGAATATGAAAAGTCAACCTGGAGTTGACTATTTGGTTAAAGTGCTCGGAATCGAATTCTGATGATTTGGTTAGCTCTGGGAGGTGAATTATGACTTAGAGGAGCGATTAGAATCAAATTCAGAGGTCCGGTGTAGAAATAGGCTTGAATTGGCTAAGGTTGAATTATGGCGAAATCCGAACGGTAGGTGAGATTTTGATTCGGGGGTCGGAATGGAATTCCTACAATTGTTGTAGATTCGCCATGTGATTTTGGATATGTCTATAAAATTTTCAGGTCATTTGGACGTCGTTTGGTCGGGTTTTTGATCGAATGTGTAATTCGGAAAATTTTAAGGAATTTAGGCTTGAATTCGATGTGAATTGTGGGTTTTGGTGTTATTAGATGTGTTTTGATGGTTGGAACAAGTTCGAATAAGGTATTAGGATGTGTTGGTGTGATTGGATGAGGTCCCGAGGGCCTCGGGGTGTTTTCGGGTGGTTAAACGGAAGAAATCATGGAAAATTGCAGGTTAGAAACTTTCTAGTTCTGTTGTTTTCGCCCCTGCGGAAATAAAGGCGCAGAGGCACTAGGCTTCGTGGAAGTGGATCCTGTTCTGATGAGGCGGAGTCGCTGGTGTGAACGGTGTGCCGTAGAAGCGGGCTAGAAGCGGATTGGGGAGATCCGCAGAAGCGGAATGTTGATCGCTTAAGCGAGTCCGTAGAAGCGGACTCTGGTGCGCAGGAGCGGGAGATTTCGCAGGAGCAGTGGTTCAATCGCGGAAGCAGACGCGCGGAAGCGGTCCTGTGTTCGTAGAAGCGAAAGTGGCCATCTTGGCCTGGGATACGCAGAAGAGACCAGTTGGTCGCGGATATGGTCTCGCGAAGGCGGAATTTGTCCGCATAAGCGGAAATCGCAGAGGGGTTTAATTAATATCAGAAGTTAGAAATTTCAGAACATTCCAAAACATTTAAGGCTCGGACTAAAGAGGCGATTTGGGCGATTTTGAAGGGAAATTCAAGGAGATTCTTCAGGTAATCAACTATGGACTCAAATTATGATATGTATTGATAAATTATGGAATTATCTCATAAAATTGGAGGAATTTGGGATATATTATGGAGGATTTCACCCTAGGCTTGAATTATAGGAAATAAAGGATTTGAATGGGCAAATGGAGTTCGAATTTGGTAAATTTTATATGCCTAGACTCGTGTTGAGATAAGGGTTCCAAATATATGACTTTCGTAATTTTCCGACAAGCGTACCAAAAGTCGGGTTTCGGCAACTTTGTAGTTTTTGGTGTAAATTGAGTTGTTTTGACTAGGTATCATCCCATTGGCCTAATTTGATGTGTTTCTACTATATTTTATCAGATTATACGCGTGCGGAGCTTGATTCTCATGGCAAGGGCATCGCGGACTAGTCGTCGAGCCGTATTGAGGTGAGTAATGGATGTGGGTGATGACCAGCGGGTTCGAAACCCCGGTATACCACTTTGTGATGTTGTATAGCGGCGAGACACGTACTCTCTTGTGAGTGCGGGGTCGATTGTGATTTGGGGACTATAGATTAGTCCGACATGTTGATATTATGTTAGGATATTGGCTATTCTTGAGCCGTTGAACCTCCTTCTCGGATGTTTGCGTATTATATTGTGATATTGGCTACTCTTGAACCGTTGAACCTCCTTCTCGGATGGTTGAGTATACTTATGGGCTGTGAGCCAGTTATTGGGATCCCGCGAGGATCGTCATCATTGTTCTATGATATTTACATGCTAGTTTTACTACCAGTTCATAGCTATTACTGTTATCATGATTTTCAAATCTCTGGAACTTTGATATACTATTTTCAAATAAAAATGATAAAAGAGTTTTCAAAACTACTTTTGAGCACGCGAGGCTGTATTTGCATATTAGCTGACTGGAAGTGGATCGGGCTACTGCACGCCGCAGTAATATTGTGCTTGGGCTGTAGGAGCCCTTCCGGAGTCTGAACCCCACAGTGAGCACGGGTACCTAAATTGGATCGGGCTACGCGCCGTAGCGGTTATTTCATGCATTGCATTGCATTTAGCTACACCTGCTAGCTGTTGTACTTGTTGTTAATATTGTTGGATCTCTACTGTTGATATTGAACTGTTACAGGGTATTTTATTATATCTTTGCTTAGTGCTATATTGAGATTTCTTATCTACGCTGTCTTACCCCTGTTCATTACCACTGAGTCTGGCAGTACTCATTTTACTCCCTTCACCTTGTGTGCAGATCCAGATACCTCTCAGCAGTCCTGATCTGGTAGCAGTTCAGAAGAGATATATGCGGGATAGTCGAGGTAGGTGCGGAGTCCGCAGGACCTGACATCCCTTCCATCTGTCTTTTCATTGTGTTGCTATTTCTTTCCGCACTAAGTATCTTGTAAAAACACTATGACACTTATGTTATCTGTAGAGGCTCTTGACTTTTGACCCCTCGGTCAATGGGGAGTTGCTACGATTTTGGGACTTGATCCACGTATTGGTATTTCTGTCTTCATTGACTTATTTTGTTATGCTTAAATTGGGTAAAGTGAGCTCCTAGGTCCATGAATGTGTTGACTGGTCGGGCTGGCCTAGTAGTGTGCTGGGCCCCATCACGACCGGATTTGGGGTCATGACAAGTTGGTATCAGAGCTTAGGTTTACTAGGCCTATACCACTTTTAAATTTTGATCATCTTAAGAAAAGTCTTAAGAAAATAGCGTCTGGTCACAAATTTCCACATAAATCTTCTACTCCATTACGTGCGTGGGCGCAATGACACGCCACCCAAATCATTATAATTCGTAAAAATTATACACTTTGACCATCGAAAATTTTCGTTCTCGTATGGTTTAGCAAAATTTACTATCTCTATTCTAATGAAAAACCCTTTTGATCAACGGAATAGGGAAAAAATCAATATGTACTAGTACTTTAATTAAAGACAAAAAAGCATGTAACTTTTAGGGAGAGAGATAAAGAAAGAGATACATAGAGAATCCAAGATTACCAATTGCTTTTGCCTTTTATCTTAATTGAGTGTAGGGTCTGCTTCATAATTTTGAATAATTAAAGGACCGATCTATCAGTCACTAATTTACGCTACCATTAAAAAAAAAAGTAACTTTGGGCCACCATGTTTTGATTTTTGGTTTAGACCAAAACCCAATAATTTCTCATAATTTCACCTTCACTTTCCTTTTGCTATTTGCAGGCTAAAAGAACTTGAACCGATAGTTCAGTTTACCAATTGCAGAAATTGAAGAAGAGATAGTTAAGTTTGAGTTGTTAAAAACATGGCAAAGTTGGTAGCTTTGTTTGTTGTTTACTTTTTACTCCTTGCTTCTACTGCTACTGCAGATTTTATGGACACTTTCCTTGTAGTTGGCAAAGTTTACTGTGACACTTGCCGCTGTGGCTTTGAGACCTCTGCCTCCAAGTATCTCGCCGGTATATTATCAAACCCCTTTTAACTTTTTTAAATTGAGGTTGCTGTTAAATATTTGAATGTGAACCTCTAGCATAAATGCAGGATAAGACTGCATATTATACACCCTTATGGTCCGGCCTTTTTTCGAATCCCACGCATAGTGGTAATCTACTGCATCGGGCTGCCTTTTTTGTTAAATATTTGATTGTGAACCCTTGCATAAATGTTAGGTAAGACTATTTACGATAGACCTTTATGATCCGGCCATTTTCTAGATTCCCACATAGTGGGAACCTAGTGTACTGTGCTGCCTTTTTTGTTAAATATTTGAATGTGAACCGAGTCATTTTGATATAGTATATATATTAACTTGAGATCGTTGTTGAAACTGGTAAACTTTAAATTCTGGATCCGCATATGGCGGTGGGATCCGGCAGTCTCCCGTGCAAGACTTGCTTGAGTGTCTTTCTTTTGTGTGATTCTGTCCAATTGGCCAACTGCCTCTTGTTTTTTATTGCATTTCTGCAGATCCAGTGTATAAATTTGTCTATTTCTAGCTTAAACAAGTCAAGATTTTCTGTTCCACTAGTATAAGAAAAGAGTGATTGAAGTGTTCACCTTATTCTTGTTTTCAAACTACTAGTTTTTCTAATATTTTAGAGTAAAATTTTCTAGGAAGTAGATTACTTATTTGCACCAAATCCATATATAGTGTGCTTTGGCACAAGGATTTGAGTGTTTCTTTAATTGCTCAATATCTTGTAGTTATATAGTATATGTTAAAAGTGTGTAACCATCTTATTGATAAGCTTAATATCTTTGCTTTGATATAGTTATTCCATATTTTTATAAACCTACTAGACTTGTTTTAATATTTTATAAAGAAAAGTTAATGTGGGGATTGATCAGTATCTGATTTGGTAATATGTTCAAATTGCGTGATCATCTTATTTAAAAACTATTCGAGAATCTTTACAAAACTCGAACGTTTACATTATGAATGCAGGGTCTAGGGTTAGAATTGAGTGCAAGAAGAGGGACACCAACGACATAGCATACACCATTGAAGGTGTGACCAACTCAAAAGGAGAATACAAGATCCTTGTATACAGTGACCGCGGCGACGAAGTCTGCGACGTGGTTCTCATCAGGAGCTCTGATCCAATGTGTGCGGTTCCAACTGCTGGCCGTGATCGTGCTCGTGTTGTTCTCACTCGTAACAATGGCATGGTTTCTAACACTCGTTTTGCTAACTCCATTGGTTTCCTTTCCGATGAGCCTCTTGCTAGCTGCAACCAGATCCTCCAGCAGTACCAGTTGACAGAGGACCAAATTTGAATGGTTTGCATTGGACAATATTATTATGATGAATCTTTGTTTATCCATATCATTTCTCTAAATTTATATGTATTCACGTTTAGCGTGAAGAATTAATTTTAATATTATTAATGCCTTGCTTTTTGCTAAAGTATTAATATGTTTCTTGTTTTTCTTTTTTCTAGTATAAATATGTTTATTGTTTTTCTTGACTTTCTAGTATATGTTTTTTTCTTTCTGTTTTTAGGACTTTTAATGTCTGTAACTGTAGTTCTTTTTGTTTGTATAACGTATGGTTTCAACTATGGCCTTTGCAGTGGAGTTCTTCATAACTGCAGGGGTACGGTCAGTCTACTTGTTTATGGAGTCATTAGCTTATGTTCATATGGATCTGATATTTTTTGGGCAAGTTATATATTTGTTCGGCGCGTCAAAGATAATTACATCGGCTAGCTAAATAAACAAAAATGAATATTTATTATATATAAACTACGATATCAGACGTTAACATACACAGAAATATATTTTTTCAGCTATTATTTGGGAACAACTATAACGTATAATTTTCCTTTTTCTTTTGTTGCAAAAATAGCACGGGCTAGCCAGTTTTCGGAATGGTCATTCAAAAATAACTGGTATTTGCAAAGCCATTAATAAATAGATACCATTTTGTTGCAACACAAAAAGTTCTAAAATAATATATTGGAGATCGGTGCACCTATGTATGAATTTTCATCATATTATGCTGGAACTCCAACACGTGAAAAGTTCTAGTATAATATACTAGAGATTAGAGCACTTGTGTATGAACTTCTAGCATATTATGCCAGAACAACATATTATACTGAAATTCTAGCATATTATGCTGGAAGTCCGGTATGTTATACTGAAACTCCAGTATATTATACTGGAGTTATGATATATTATACTGGAGTATTTTTTAGATTTTAAACAGTATTTTCATTCAGATGTATCTTTACATGAAACGTGGCTAAATTTCGATTACTTTTAAAACTTTGACTATTTTTGATTGACCACTTGTAAATCTGTCTATTTTTTCTAAAATTGTAGACAATAATAGGCAGCTTATACCAAGAATCAAGAAGTGAAAACTACACAGTCGGCTCCAAAAATAATAACCATCAATATATAATATATATATATATATATATATATATATATATATATATATATATATATATAAATTATGCACATGCTATACATAATAAATGTATTTATTTGTATATTTTAGCTAATGTGTGTAATTATATTTGCCCACTGACTAAATGTAACTTGGCCAATGAAATTCCACGTAAAAATAGCATGGCATAGCCTGTTTTTAAACTGATCATTTAAAAATAGCTAGCGTTTACCAAGTTAATAAAAAATAGCCACTATTTTGCTAAAGCAGAAACCGGTCCAATATAATATACTAGAGTTCGGTGCACATGTGTATTAACTGGACCGGTATACTTTGCTGGCTCCAGTCGAGTATACTGGAGAGTGGAGCATCGGTGCTCTAAACTCAGTATATTATGCTGGACTGGTATATCATACTAGAACTCTAGTATATTAGATTGTAGTTCTAGTATAACTCCAGTATATTAGACTGTAGTTCTAGTATAACTCCAGTATATTATGCTGGAGTATTTTTCCAAATTTTGAATAGTGTTTTCGTTCAGATTTATCTTTACATGAAAAATGGCAAAATTTTGATTACTTTTGAAGGCTATTTTTGAACGACCACTTCTAAATCTGACTATTTTTTAATTTCTCCCGAATTTCACTTATTGTATTTTACAAATTGGACGGTGGTCCATAAAAATTGTAGTACATCATATTATGAAGTGGGCTAGTTTTAATGGGTTCGAAATAAGTTTCACAAGGTGAAATTCAGTAAAAAAAATAGTGTAAAAATAGCATATAGCCACTAATTAAAGGTGTCTTTAATTTTTATCCACTAATTATAATGCTCACCAAAAATAGCCACTACTAATAGAAAAAAGACAATTTTATCATTTCTTCTTCTCTTTCGCGTTGCTTTACTGTGCAAATCGCCCCTACTCTCTCATTCCCACAGCAAACCCGCAATCCAAGTCTCTCGCCATGTTCTGAAATCCTTATTAACCCGAGTATTAAACCCGGTTTGACATGTTCAACTGCTTTCAAATTCAGTTATATTACATATAAAGTAATATGCTTACGTGTACCCTGTATATACTTACGTGTTAAACATGCGAAATAAATATTTAAACTACTTCTGTAATTAATGCAGTTAAAAGTGTAAGGGGAATTTTGATGTTATAATTTGGTGGTTGGTTTTTTGTAACTGTAAGTTTTGTCCTTAACTTTGAGTTTCAGGTCCAAAAGTTAAGGACAGACACTCCTTAATTTATAGTTTCAAGTTCAAAACTTAAGGACAAGCAGTTCTTAAGTTATTGTTTCAAGTTCAAAACTTAAGGATATGTAGTCCTTAACTTTGAGTTTAAAGTTTAAAAGTTAAGGACAGACAGTCATTAACTTACAGTTAGATGTTCAAAAGTTAAGGACAAGCAGTACTTAACAGTTACAAGTTCAAAAGTTAAGGACAATAGGTCCTTAACTTTGACTTACAAGTTCAAAAGTTAAGGACGCTTGGTCTTGAAGTTTGAGTTCCAAGTTCAAAAGTTAATGACATGTAACCTTGAAGTCCTGAACTTAGAGTTTCAAGTTCAAAAGTTAAGGACATGTAGTCTTGAAGTCCTGAACTTAGAGTTCGAAGTTCAAAAGTTAAGGACATGTAGTCCTGAAGTCCTAAACTTAGAGTTTCATGTTCAAAAGTTAAGGACATGTAGTCCTGAAGTCTTGAAGTTAAGGACATGAGCATAAGGGTATTTTCGTCCGGCCAGTTAAAGTTTATTAAACGAGTGGCTAAAAACTAAAGACATTTAAAACGCTGGCTTTAAAATAAAGATATGAGTCGTTAGTGGCTATCTGTGCACCCCCCAAAACTAGTACAGTATAGCTAGTTTTCGGACATGTCATTCAAAAATAGTCAGCGTTTACGAAATCAATGAAAAATCGCCACTATTTTGCTGCAATAGAGACCGGTCCAACATAATATACTGGAGTTCGGTGAAGCTGTGTATTAACTCCAGCATATTATGCTGGACCGATATACTTTGCTGACTCCAGTATAATATACTGGAGACTAGAGCACCGATACTCCAAACTCCAGTATATTATACTAGACAATTATACTTCCTGGAACTCCAGTATATTATGCAGAAGTTCTAGTGTACTTATGTTGGAACTCCATCATATTATGCTAGAGTTCCAGCATACTTATCCTGGAACTCCAGTATAATATGCTGGAGTTCAAGCATACTTATGCTGGAACTCCAATATAATATACTAGCATATTTTTTGGGTTTTGAACAGTGTTTTCGCTCAGATTTATCTTTACATGAAAGTGACTAAATTTCGATTACTTTTTAAATTGGGCTATTTTTGAACGACCAGTTTTAAATCTGGCTAATTTTTAATTTCTCATCCAAAAAAAAGAGTTAAAATATCATGGTATAGCTAGTTTTCACACTGGTCAATAAAAAATAACCAGCGTTTACCAAATCAATAAAAAATAGCCACTATTTTGCTGCAACAGGGACCGGTCCATTATAATATACAGGAGTTCTGATGCATTTGTGTACGAACTCCAGCATATTATGCTGGACTGGGTATACTTTGCTAACTCCTATAAAATTTACGGGAGAGTGGAGCACCAATGCTCTAAACTCCAGTATATTATACTGGACAATTATACTTGCCGGAACTCCTGTAACATTTGCAAGAGTTCAAGTATAATTATGCTTGAACTCCCGTAAATTTTACCGGAGTTCCAGCATAATTATGCTTGAACAGTGTTTTCGCTCACATTTAAAGTGGCTAAATTTCGATAACTTTTGAAACTTAGCTATTTTTCAACGATCAGCGATAAATCTGCTATTTTTAAATTTCTCACAAAAAAAAAACCCCATATTCAACTATCAAAACTGGAGTTTGAATTTCTATCACCATTACTGCTATTTCTTGTTGCGTTAGTGAATGCATTGGCTAGATAAATGGTGAAATTCAGCGACACTAGGACATAATTTGCTTTCGAAAATAAATGCGCTGGACATGATAAAGTAAGAGCTACAGTATAATTAATCGTAAAAACTGTCACAAACTATTGGAACATATTGTATTTTAATCTATTATCTATAATCACTTTCAACTACGAGTAAATGTGAATAAAAAATCTATGAGCACTCAAGTGAAGAGGCATTGAAAAAAGGGAAAAAGGTCAAAAAAGTACGTGTACTTTGGATATTTATACAAATTTGTATCCCGTTATACTTTCGGGCTAAAACACTACCTACCGTTATTAAAGTAATCAAAAAAGTACCTAATTTTAACGGGCCTCCTAAGTGACAACCGGATCCAGCTTATAATTTTGCCACCTAAGATATATTTTGCCACATAGACAAATTAAACCTGCCCCAACAATTTGACCCGCCCCAGTAATGTAAACTCGCCCCAAATTATTCTTTACTACACCCAAACAAAACATTTCATTGTTTTGTAAACCCAGACCAACTTTCCTTTGGTAAACCCGCCGCATCGCTCACCTTCTCTCTTCATCACTCTCACTCTTCACCATCTTCATCGTTCTTAGTCTCATTCTTCAAAGGTACGCCTATTTTCTTGTTAAACAACAGCATTATTCATTTAAATCATCTGAATTTTGTTTAGTTTAGTTTAATTTTTGTTTTGTTTGACTAGGATTTTGACTCATTTGTATGTATATGTATTTTTGAGTTTGGAGTTGTCCGACTTTGTTTTTTTTTGTTTGCATGTGGTGTTCATACTCGGTTTAACCCTGTTTTTGTTTTGTCGGTGTTGCTGCTGCTTTGTGGGTTTGTCGATTTAACCCTAGCTGGTAAATTCCATCGATTGTATTCTGTTTTTTGGTTTATTGAATTTGGGGTTTCGATTTAACCCTATCTTGTTTGTTTTGTCGTTTTAGTGGAATAATCCCCTTTTGTTATTGAATATTCTTTTTGTTGCGGTTTAGGGATTATAATTTGTGTTGGATCTGTTTCTTTGTCGTGTTTATTTTGGGTGTTTGGTCCCCTATTTTACAGTCAAGTGTAATTCCAGTGAATTCCATTTACAGTCAAGTGCAATTCCAGTGAATTCCATTTTACAGTCAAGTTTACAGTCAAGTTCAGTTTACAATGAATTAGTTTATAGTGAATTAGTTTACCCTATCTTGTTTGTTTTGTCGTTCTAGTGGAATAATCCCCTGTTGTTATTGAATATTCTTTTTGTGGCAGCACCCAATTTCTTAGCCAACATTTCCCTTTCTTATTTTGCAGCTTATATGCAATGGTGTTATTGGATCTAAATTTTCACTATGATGGTGAATGGGTAAAGAGACCACAAGTTTTATACTCAAGGAAAATGGTACACAGTATTAAAGGTTTTGACTCTGACCAATTGTCTTATACATTTTTAGTAAATGAATTTACTTGTAAGTTGGGGTTTATTGGAGTTCAACAAGTAATTGTGAATGGGCCTAGTGGTAGATATTATGAAATAGAATGTGATGAAGGTGTTAGGACTCTATTATCTTTGGTTAGTAATCAGTTTAAGGTTATTGACATCTTTGCTGTAGATGAGTGTGAGTTAACTGTTAATTTTCATAATATAGTCCACCACATTGAGCCTAGCATGATAGAAGTTGATGCTGCTACTGACTGTAGTTCAGATGACACTAAAGAACATGACTGTCAGTCTTCTGATTCTTCTGATTCTGACAGTGAAGCTGATTCATTAGAACTACTGCATACAGAAAAAGAGAGGAAGATAACTGATAAATTAACTGAGTATAAGGAGTTAAACAAGTCCATGACATTCAAAGACATTCCAGAAGCTAGAAAATTCATGAACCTGTATTCCCGTGCTAATGGTTATAGGTTAAAAAAAGTCAAGAGTTGCCCCCAAAAGCTTAGGTACATATGTGTAGATAATGACTGCCCCTTTGTTTGTCATATTTCCAAAGACTCTAAAGGTCCTGGTGTTAAATTCAAGACATTAAATGAAAAACATAAGTGTAATACTGCATATGATAACCATAGGGTGAATTCAAAGACCAATTAAGGAGTATGGCACAAGTGGATGAAGATGGAAAGGAAGCTGTTGAACATTTGATGAAGTACCCACCTGAATGTTGGAGTAGAGCATATTTTGACACTGTTTGCAAGAACTATTCTGTTGACAACAATCTAACAGAGTCATTCAACTCATGGATCAAGGAAGCAAGATTCAAGCCAATTATCAAGATAGCTTGAGGAAATTAGAGTAAATGTTATGAATATGCTAATGGAACATGAATCAGATGTGATGTCATGGACTAATGACTTCAGTCCCCATACAATGCAACTATATAACCAATACTTGAAGATTGCAAGCAAGTGTCATGTTCATTCCAATGGTCAAGAAGGGTTTGAAGTGAGTGAAGATGGTGACAGGCACACAGTGAATATGGCCACCAAGAGAGGCACATGTAGGACATGGGACCTTAATGGAATTCCTTGTCCTCATGCAATCAAAGCAATGCAACACAACAAGGTTAATCCTTTGACTGAAATACATTGGTGGTACTCCAAAGAGGCCTATCTCCTAGTATATTCATATAAACTTCAACCAGTGAGAGGAGATAAATCCTGGAAGGTTGAAGTATCCCATACTATGGAACCACCACTAATGACTTCAATGGCTGGAAGGCCTAAAGTCAAAAGAACAAGAGAAAAAAATGAAACACTCAATAGACAAGGTGAATGGATGTAGTCCAGGAAGGGGAGGATAATGAATTGTTCCACATGTAGTCAGCCAGGACACAATGCCAGGGGTTGTGCAAAGGTAATAGAATTGTTAACTATTTGTTATTCAATTATTTGTTACCTATTTACCTATTTACTCTTACCTATTTGTTAAATAGAATCCTAAGGGAAAACAACCAATGGCAAGTAAGAAAAAGGGCAAGTAACCAAAGAGGCAAAGGTGTTCAGCAACTCAGGATAGTAATGATGAGCAGCCCATGTCACCAGTTGCTTCAAATGTACCAGGTTTAGAGGAGATAGATCTTTCAACAGCAATGTTCAGTCAAGCAAGTCAGTCAAGTCAGTCAAGTTGTCCAGTACAAGCCTCTCAATTTCAGTTTATGCCAACTCCATCAGTCCAAAAGAAGCCTCCTAACAACACTATGCCACCAGATTTTGTTTTAGATTCTGCCCCGAAATTAGGCCAAGGAGTTTCTCTGAAAAAATGACAAGACTCCTTATGAGACAACAAGGAACCATACCACCTATAACAAGGACAATTAATTTTGTTGGTGACTCATCTAGTGTGACAAAGAAGGGTGTAACAAGAAAGTAAATGTTTTTGTAAATGACAACACTTGTAAATTTTTGGCTGCTATGACAGTAGGATCTGTTTTTGTGAATGTTTAAACAGGTGTAATTGTGAATGTTTAAGGCCTGATTTTGACTAGCTGAAGTTTTTTGTTGATGTTATGTTAAAGTTGTGTTAATTGTGAATTTAGGCTACAGTTATGTTAATTGGTTAATGTGTTAAAGTAAGGTTAAGTGTTAAGTGTTAATTGGTTATTTTAACTTATTAGCTGTGTTAAGTGTTAATTGGTTACAGTTGTTCTGGTATCTTCTCCAATATCATTATTGTTAGTTGTGTTAAGTGTTACTTATAAGTAACTTATAACTGTTAGTAGCTACTTATTTTATCAACAAATTAAAATGGGAAATGGGGTTCTTGAACTAGATCAGCAAATACCACATCGACTCTAGTGAATTATATACCGCCCAGTCAAGTGCAATTCCAGTGAATTTTCATTTTACAGTCAAGTTCAGTTTACAATGAATTAGTTTATAGTGAATTAGTTTACAGTGAATTAGTCAACTTCCAGTGAACTAACCAAAAAACAATCAACTTAACAGTCAAATTAACCCAAAAACAGTCAAGTTTACAGCAATTCCAGTGAACAACATTTAGCCCAAACAATTACATGAAACTTAAACAAAATATCTCAATTGACTAACAAACTAAGTTCCCTACCAAACTAAACAAAATATGTCAATTGACTACATCTTGGTTAATTCTACTTCATTATCCACGCAACAAAGAATCCAACAAACATTGCCCAAGAAGCAATAATCACCATCATTAGTTGTACAACTTTTTCTTCCAATTTTTTAACTTTAGCATCTTCTAATTTCTTCATGGCTTCCATGTCAAGTAATTTTTCTCTCAACATGTCTCTTTCAATCGAAATGGCATTCAATGATGACTTTAACTCTCCTATTTCAAGTTGGGAACCATCCGTTGTTATTTCATCTTCCCAATTCGAAATAACCACATGAATTATTCTGCCAAACAAACATTAAAAAGATTCATTTTTTTTAATTCTAAACAGAAAATAACATTAATGAGAAACAAATTCACATCGAAACCTTACCTTAGGGCGTGCACATTTGAAAAATTTCCTACCGGGATTGGAGGGAGTGCTTGATGTGAAATGGTTGGCAATAATACCACATCGACACCTTCTCTTAGAAGAAGTACTCTTCTCAGACATTGATGAAGATAAAGAGAAATACAGCAAAGAAGAAAGAAAGAGGCAAATTGATGAATTAGAAATCAACCCTAAGTTTATACCCACTATTATTTACATTACTGGGGCGGGTCAAATTGCTGGGGCGGGTTTAATTTGTCTATGTGGCAAAATATATCTTAGGTGGCAAAATTATAGGCTGGATCCGGTTGCCACTTAGGAGGCCCGTTAAAATTAGGTACTTTTTTGACTACTTTAATAACGGTAGGTAGTTTTTTAGCCCGAAACTATAATGGGGTACAAATTTGGATAAATATCCAAAGTACAGGTACTTTTTTGGCCTTTTTCCCTTGAAAAAATGATTCAATATTTCAATTACACCAACCCTATGTGGGAATAGGAGTGCAACAATTATATCCAGTCCTGATAAGTTTGGATACTTAACTTATATTATCAATCATACTATTATTCAGTCCTGATAAGTTTGGATGCTTAACTTATATTATCAATCATACTATTATTAGAAGTTTCCTACGTGTCTAAAAGCATACTTCCTAACTGTTTGACTCAAAAGTTAACGAATACTTTACAAGTAAATACAATTATAAAATAGATCAGAGGTAAATCGTAATCGAAAATAATAAAATCTAAAAATGTGTATAATATCTTTTATCGTTTTTGATGTATCGAGTTTTCTAGAAAGTAAAAAGATAGAGAGAAAAAAAAAGAGAGAGTTTATATTAAAAAAATATCTGATCCTTTACAACATTAGGACCCTCCTTTATATAACAGGAGGACCTACTCGAAATAATAAAATATTATAAAGATAGGTTACGCGTCCTGGGGGCGTACCCTTACTACGACCATTATTTAGCCATGGGATGTTGCTACTGCAAGGGGCATAATTTGACCCTATACACCAACTAGTAATATCATCTATACAAATCTTTTTTTTCGGGTGTCATGTCTATGGTTAACCCTTCATGCATGTGTCATGTGTTAAGAATTTTTAGGTCTTAAAGTAACGATGTGACCACACCAAATCAATCGTATATAAAATAAAATATCTCATCATTACGTAACAACATATTTAACAATGTAATACAATAAAATTGAAGTTATAATTAAAACAAATATTGTATTTAAAGTAACAATATAATATAACACAATACAATAGGTAACAACCATCCAAACAAGTTGTTATTCTATAGGCATATTGATAAACGCAGTTTGGTGCATAAGGAGCCTACTGCTACCTAGTTTAGTTAACAATATTCATTCCGTTTTAATTTATGTGATTGTACCTAGTTTGATTCAGTATGAAGTTTATTATTTTTTAAATATTTATGGTCTTAAAATCTCAAACGGTAAAAAATACTTTGTGGAGTCATTATATTTGTGTGACTATAAAAGATTTTTTTTGAAACGAACTAATAAAATAAATATATTAGATAAATTAAAACGGAAAGAGTACATAATTTTATCTTGTGTTTCTTCCAGAGATTATGAGTTTCATAAAAGGCTATTTATTTTTATATTTCTACGAGATTTTGTTTCTGCAATTTGAATTTAAGACCTTGTTTGACTTAAAATGTTCGCAAGCATTTATGAATTAAATACAATCAATGTAAATGAAGGGCCAATCATAGCAAATCGTAACATATCTGAAATTTAATAAGGGCAAAGATAATGGAAATACTTGTATGGACAACAGAAAATATTGGTGATCTTTATTCATGATAATGGATTAATCTGTCTCTCCATGAAGAGGTTCAGATCTTTACAATCATGTTTCGATAAATCTACCGTTATTCTATTTTTTGTCTTGGGTTCTCACTTTGTATTTTACTCTGTATTTCTTAGAGACCCCATGGGGAGAGAGTGGAACCCCTTTTTTGATGTTTTCCTTTGTATTTATAGACATTTATTGTACGAGTTGACCTTCTTGGAGATCAAGCCCACATTAGGGGATTATTTCTGACATATCCAAAAAGTATCGACCCCGGCCAAGGCTTTGGGCGAATAAGGGTAATATTCTCGATTGAGGCGATCTTGGCACCTGTTATGTTTGTGCTAGTCGAAAGGAACGGTCGATCTGATTTATTGTTGTGGGATTAAATTATGACTCATACAGTTAGTCCCGCCACTTATCATGGTCGCTTCGAGGTCGACCCTGGTAAGCGGATATGATCGGTCGAAGAATGACCCCTTTTCGGGCGAGAGGGGGGATAATAATTGCTCATGGTGCCTTCATATTATTTCTTTTCGTATGATAGGGGTACAACCTCGTGTACGAATATTCTTGGCGAATGGAAATGGTCAGTACGCCGTAATCATGAGTTAGGATATGTTTTGTCCGTAAGGACTTTGGGGACGCAGGGTCTAGTCGCCTCGGCCGGTGAGGCATTTGTGTTTATATTGTAACTGAGGTGGTGACCACGACTTTGACGCATGCACTTTAGTCTTAATCGTGGTGGCGGTCGTTTCGGTAGAATTGAACTGTTTTTTGACGGTTGGATTATGCATTTAATGGCGCCTGTCGGTTTTCCGAGATTTGATTTTGTTGCCTATAAGATGGTTTGGAGTATTTGATTCTCAACATTCCCTGGTTTATTTGCAACTCTCATTTCCGGTGAACTTCATAGATTCTTTCTTCTCTGCGAAACGTTATTTTTCGATCTTAGTTGAATCCACCACTCCTCTTATCCTTCACGCAACTTTAATCAATGGCTGGTTCTTCTTCTCGTGACAGTCTTCCGACAGTGGCACCGGTTAACCCTCTGGTGATCGAAGGATTGTCCCCAGTGCTCGTGGACGGTGGTCGAAATGAGACCGAGAGGGCTCCATCAGTAGATGAAATTCTTCCTGAAGCTAGAAGCTTGGCGGCGGATTTCACCGTTGTCGGTGGAGATGACCCGGTAGATGAAGCCCCGTTAATGGAGGAAGTGGGTATGACCCAGTTACGGGAATAAGGGCTCACAACCTCTCATGCTGATATCGTGCTAGCCCGGCCGGAGGAGCGGGTCCAAACCGACCATGCCGGGTACTGCGTATTTTATTCTTATCCTCTCAGATTGGGGTTCAGGGTCCCCCTTCCCAACATGGTAGTCGACCTTTGTCGATATTACAATGTGTGTCCGGGGCAACTCACCCCATCTCTGTACAAGCTCCTGGCGATGCTGCTGAAGTTCGCAGAGTTGGCTGGCCGAACTGTCATACTGCATCACGTGCTTGCTCTATAAGTCCCCCAGCGAGTTCGGGGGAGTATGATTTGGATGGTTCCGCGCGGGTCGCAGGGTTTGACGGCTGCTCAGGATGACGAGGTCGAGCCTCGTCAGTTTGAAATTTTTTTCTATATTCGGACTGGGCATTTGGTGGGGCCCTCTCCAAGATTTCCAGAGACTTGGAATCATAGGAGTAAGTTATACTCTGTTTCTTTGATAGGTTTGACTTCGTTCTCTTTCTTTATTTTCGGACAGTCACTGTTTTCGTTATTATTTTTGTAGCTGACAGGTCACCTCCGTCTCTATTCACCGGTCTGCGCGGGTGGCTTGAAGTCGTCCTCCCGCATACTGAGGGGGTCCATTCGTGGCCATCTCTTTGGAGGAGATATGGCCGGGGGCCGGCTGTAGGTAGGAGGTTTTCCCTCTTTTTGTGTAATTTATTCCGATCGTTGCTATAACCTAGGGCTGATCCAATTCTGTATTTTCAGGGAGGGTGTACCGCGGTAGGGCTCCCCAATTAGTATTAAGGCGGCCTGGTGCGATTACCAGGTTTTTTGCTGCGCCGACACCGAGTTAGGTTCCCAGGGCCGCCTCGGTCGAGTCTTCCGCGGTGCCGTCTCCTGTGTGTCCTTTAATCTGTGGCGTAGGCTTGTCGGGGACTGTTCATCCGCGAGATGGTTTGTCTTCCTGTGATGAGGAGGATAGTCCTTTAATCAGGCGCAGGATCATTTCCCCTCCGGCCCCGTCAGCGACTCGACCCGCTCCTATTGATGTGATAAACGTGGATTCTCCCCTTTCCGGGGCGAGGGAGGATGTGGATGTAGCACACGCCCTAGACGACAGGCCAGGAGAAGGTGAGGCTCAGGCTCGAGAGGATCGAGAGGGGAGTGCTGCCCCTACCGCTCAATCTTCTACTCACATGGTCGAGGTGGGAGAACTTTCTCGGGTGGTTGTAGATATTAGCGGCTTGAGTATTCCTTCGATGGAAGTGGCAGCGGTGGGAGAGAGATCCACACCCGACTCTGATTTGGACTCTGAAGACGTCCGCATGTTTTGTGATGGGATCACGAATACGGCAGTCCATCCGGACGGGAGGCCGCGTGTAATTGAGATTCCTATGAATGAGAACTTGTTGCTAAGGGACTCTGCTTTGGTGCCGCAGCTTGGTTAGTTATGTTTTGCGGTTGAGAACGAGTGGGTGCCGGATGTTGGTTTGATGAATGAAGTGGCCGTGTTGGGAATGAGGAAATGTATTCCAGATTGACTACTTTCTTGTGTGCACCTCATTTCCCTTTTCTTACGAGCTTCTGTATCCTTGTCTGCCTCCTTTGTTTTTTTTTGTTTTTGCCGGCGTTTTTGTTGCACGTAGAGAGCCTTCGTCGGGCCAATGTTCGGTTCGGGGTGCTTCTACGCGTTTTAGATAGGTGTCATCGGTACCGGAACAGGTGTAGGGAGCTTAGCGAGCGCATAAGGACTGATCCCCGTAATCGGGCACTAGTTGAAGAGCTAGCGAGGAAGGAGTTGCAGACGAGTCAGGCGCTCGGTCGCATAGAGGCCCTGGAAGATCGGTTACGTCGGATGAGCAACGAACTTGAGGGGGGGCGGAGGGTGTCATTGGAGAGTGAGCGCTTGTGTTTGACCAAGGTGACGGAGGTTACCTCGGAATGGAGCCCGAAGGTCGCTGCGCCAGAGGGAGAAGTGGTCACTCGGAAGCGTAAGTTAGCCGAAGCCTCTACCCGGGCGGATCCGTGCCAATGGTTCCTAATTATCGTTGATGAGGGCTGCTTTCGCCTTCAGGGAGGGCAGCCTTGAGGAGCGGATCAGGGTTCTGGAGCGGAATGCTCAGGATGCGGTGGGGAAAATTGCGCTCCTGGAGGAGGAGAATAGGCGCATTCAAGAACAATCTGCCTTTATCGGTAGCTCCCGTGAGGCTTGGGTTTATGCCGAGGCCCAACGAGATATATACAAGCACCTATTCGAGGTCGGTATAAATTTTGAACTAGTTTTCGAAGGGGCGCGCCAGAGGGCGCGGGAGGCTCGTGCGGAGTGCGGTTTTGATGCTGCGATGCCCGGTATTGACAAGGCACCGGTGGGAGTTTGGCTGGAGCTGGCAATGATATGGGATATTCGGACGATGGTGAGGGCGGAACAGGTGGTGAGGCGGTTAGGGTAGCTGACGGTGCGACTGGCGCATGTGATGGTACCGACGGCCCTGAGTAAAAATGATTAGTTGATGATTTTCGTGACGGTTGTTGCCGTGCATTGTTATTTTTCTCCTTTCTTTTCCGCTTTGTTGTTGTTTATTTTTTGGACAAAGTTTAAATTGGGATGGACGGGCGTGGCCCCCAACTTTCCCTTTGAATTAAGGGGGAATTTCCCTTTTCGTGTTGCTTTATTACTGCTTGTTTCATTTATGTATTCCCTCAGTTCGGTTGTTGCCGATTATCCTGGATCGAGGGTTTATAGCCCGAATACTGAACCATCTATGGTTGAATTAATCTGGCGGGGTCTCACGGCCAGAGCCCCAGTTCGACTTGTCGTTGAACATTTGTTGCATGTTTTTTAGTCGAGGGCTCGTGGCCCAAGTCATATTTCAATCGTGGTCGAGTTGATTGCCGAGGCCTCATGGTCTGAGTCCCAGTTCAACTATCGTTGAACACTTGCTGAAGGTGTTGAGTCGAGGGCTCGTAGCCCGAGTGTATTTCAACCGTGGTTGAAATAATTGACGAGGGCTCATGGTCTGAGTCCCAGTTCATCTGTCATTAAACACTTGCTGAATATTTCGAGTCAAGGGCTTGTAGCCCAAGTGTGTGGTTGGATTAATTGGCGAGGGCTCATGGCCTGAGTCCCAGTTCAACTGTCGTTGAACACTTGCTGAATATTTCGAGTCGAGGGCTCGTAGCCCGAGTGTATTTCAATAGTGGTTGGATTAATTGGCGAAGGCTCATGGCCTAAGTCTCAGTTCAACTATCATGAACATTTTTTGAATATTATGAGTCGAGGGCTCGTAGCCCGAGACGTATTTCAATCGTGGTTGAATTCATTCGGTGAAGGCTCATGGCCTGAGTCCTAGTTCAACTGTCGTTGAACACTTGCTGAATATTTTGAGTCGAGCGCTCGTAGCCCGAGGGTATTTCAACCGAGGTTGAATTAATTGGCGAGGGCTCATGGCCTGAGTCCCAGTTCAACTGTCGTTGAACACTTGCTGAATATTTCGAGTCGAGGGCTCGTAGCACGAGTGTATTTCAACCGTGGTAGGAGTAATTGGCGAGGGCTCATGGCCTAAGTCTCAGTTCAACTATCGTTGAACACTTGCTGAATATTTTGAGTCGAGGTCTCATAGCCCGAGTCGTATTTCAATCGTGGTTGAATGAATTTGGCAAAGGCTGATGGCATGAGTCCCAGTTCAACTATCGTTGAACATTTGTTGAATATTTAAAGTCGAGGGCTCGTAGCCCGAGTCGTATTTCAACTGTGGTTGAATTAATTCAGCGAAGGCTCATGGCCTGAGTCCTAGTTCAACTGTCGTTGAACAATTGTTGAATATTTTGAGTCGAGGGTTCGTAGCCCGAGTTGTATTTCTACCGTGGTTGAATTAATTCAGCGAAAGCTTATGGCCTGAGTCCTAGTTCAACTGTCGTTGAACATTTGTTGAATATTTTGAGTCGAGGGCTCGTAGCCCAAGTCATATTTCAATCGTGGTTGAATTAATTCGGTGAAGGCTCATGGCCTGAGTCCTAGTTCAACTATCGTTGAACATTTGTTGAATATTTTGAGTTGAGGGTTCGTAACCCGAGTCGTATTTCAATCATGGTTGAATTAAATGGCGAAGGCTCAATGCGTGAGTCCTAGTTCAACCGTCATTGAACACTTGCGGAATATTTTGAGTCGAGGGCTCGTAGCCCAAGGGTATTTCAACCGTGGTTGAGTTAATTGGCGAGGGCTCATGGCCTGAGTCCCAGTTCAACTGTCGTTAAACACTTGCTGAATATTTCGAGTCGAGGGCTCATAGCCCGAGTGTATTTCAACAGTGGTTGGATTAATTGGTGAGGTCTCATGGCTTGAGTCTCAATTCAACTATCGTTGAACACCTGTTGAATATTTTGTGTCGAGGGATCGTAGCCCGAGTCGTATTTCAACCGTGGTTGAATTAATTCGGCGAAGGCTCATGGCCTGAGTCCCAGTTCAACTGTCATTGAACATTTGTTAAATATTTTGAGTCGAGGGCTCGTAGCCCGAGTTATATTTCAACCGCGGTTGAATTAATTCGGCGAAGGATCATGGCCTAAGTCCTAGTTCAACTGTCGTTGAACACTTGTTGAATATTTTGAGTCGAGGGCTCGTAGCCCGAATCGTATTTCAACCGTGGCTGAATTAATTCGGCGAAAGCTCATGGCCTGAGTCCTAGTTCAACTGTTGTTGAACATTTGTTGAATATTTTGAGTCGAAGACTCGTAGCCCGAGTCGTATTTCAATCGTGGTTTAATTAATTCGGTGAAGGCTCATGGCCTGAGTCCTAGTTCTATTGTCTTTGAACATTTGTTGAATTGTTTTAGTCGCGGACTCATAGTCCAAGTCGTATTTCAACCGTTGTTGAATTAAAGGCTCATGGCCTGAGTCCTAGTTCAACTGTCATTGAGCCCTTGCTGAATATTTTGAGTTGAGGGCTCGTAGCCCGATGGCATTTCAATCGTGGTTGAATTAATTAGTGAGGGCTCATGACGTGCTTGAGTCCCAGTTCAATTGTCGTTGAACACTTACTGAATATTTCGAGTCGAGGGCTCGTAGCCCGAGTGTATTTCAACCGTGGTTGGATTAATTGGCAAGGGCTCATGGCCCGAGTCTCAATTCAACTGTCGTTGAACACTTTCTGAATATTTTGTGTCGAGGGCTCGTAGCATGAGTCGTATTTCAAACGTGGTTGAACTAATTCGGCGAAGGCTCATGGATTGAGTCCCAGTTCAACTGTAGTTGAACATTTGTTGAATATTTTGAGTCGAGGGCTCGTAGTCCGAGTCGTATTTCAACCATGGTTGAATTAATTCGGCGAAGGCTCATGGCCTGAGTCCCAGTTCAAGTGTCGTTGAGCATTTGTTGAATATTTTGAGTCGAGGGCTCGTAGCCCGAGTCGTATTTCAATCGTGGTTGAATTAATTCGGCGAAGGCTCATGACCTGGGTCCTAGTTCAACTGTCGTTGAACATTTATTGAATATTTTGAGTCGAGGGCTCGTAGCCTTAGTCGTATTTCAACTGTGGTTGAATTAATTGGCGAAGGCTCATGGCCTGAGTCCTAGTTCAACTGTCGTTGAACATTTGTTGAATATTTTTGTGAGCACGTGATTTTTTCCCTATAAGAGAAACACTCCAAAAATTCAAAATAAAACAAGTTTAGTTTGCTTGCAATTGTTGTGACTTTTGTGTTATTTTTCTTTAATTATTTGCATTTATCTGTGCATATTTATTTGTTTAAATAAATAAAATATACAAAAATATTTTGCATTTGTATATAAAATTCAAATTTATAATTAGGAATAATTAAATTTGTTCTGCAAAAAAAAAAAGAATACAAAATCACAAAATATGTATTTGTTTGCATTTAATGTCAAAATTGTGCGATTTTACTTTAATTAATGTTTAATTTTTATGTGATACTTATTATTAAGAGTTAATTAGTGTTTTTAAGATAATTATAGGTTTTACAATTTAATCGTAGCATTTTAGTTTTATTAATTAATAAAAGAAAAGAGAACAAAAAATAGAAGAACGAATTCGGAATTGGGCCAATTCTGGAATTAACCCCAAGCCCAAGCCAATTCTACCCAACCCAAAACACCCAACGACCCAGTCCATAACCCATGACCCGACCCGATCCGCCCCATAACCCAAAAGATCCCTTTCTTTCATTTTTACACTTCATTTCCCAAAAACCAAACCCTAATAAACCTAAAACACTCCCTAGCCGTCACACCCTTACACCTCACCCCCTCTTCTTCATCTTCCTCACAACACCCCTCCACCATAGCCGCCCAGACCTTCTCCAAAGAACCCTATAGCCGCCGCTGCCGTTACCTAGCCCACAGCCGCCGCCCCATCTCCATCGACTGCTCATGCCAGTCGTCTAACAAGCCGCCAGCCCCTCCAATCTCCCAGCTGCCAGACCACCCCAACAGCCCGCCGGAAAAATAGAAACCACCATGACCATCCCTTCAGCCGCCGCCACTCCCTCCCTTATCTCTATTTTCACTCTACGTGAACCAAAGACTACACCGTCGTTCATCTTCTTGAGCAAAACAACAACTACCACCCATCAGCAAACGACCACCAGCCCGTCAATCACCACCGACCAACAGGCACCTCACAGTAGCCATTATCACAAAAGCCAGTAGTTCCGACAACAAACCCAGCCACTGTCCACCACCCAGCAGCACCGCGCTGCTCACCTATTTAACCAGACGGCTACCACTTCAAGCCCGCCGAAAATCGACTACAAATATAGATCTGTTCTGCTTCTTCCCTTCAGATTTCAATTTCAATATTTTTTTTAGAAAAATGGAGATTATTGAGGTTTGAGCGATTGAGAGAAAACACTTGCTTAACGGTTTGAATTTCGGAAGTTTGGTGTTCAAATCATGGTGTTCTATTAAGAATCTGCAGTCCGAGGTATTCTCGAGCGAGGTTTTCCGGTTGAAATTCGATTTGCGGTCCTGTCGCAATTTCAGGTTCATTTTCCTTTTTTTTTTCCTCTACTTTTTCCACTCGCTTAATGTGCTTTTGTTTGTTTATAGTCTCTTTAATTAGTGTTTGCTCTATTTTATTTTTATATTTTTGTTCCTATGTTCTGGAAGTATCTTAGTAGTAGTTGGTGAACCCAACTTAATTTTGTTGATTATTGGTTGTGTACTGCTTGGAGGAATTTTTAATCGCAAAGCATCTCCAGGTCTGTCCTTCATTTTTTTTTTGTGTTTGTTTTGTTAGTACGGTTCTATTTCAATAGTTGTGAAGATTGTTTAGAGTTATAGCTTGTGTTTCATTTTTTGTGTTCATGATTCAACTATGCTTTAGCTTCATTTTGAATGTCTTTTGTTAAATCATGGAAACCTTCCTCTTGGTTGTATTGTTGTTGGATTTTTATTTGGAATTCAATTGATGATTAATTTTAGTATCTTAAATATTGTTGATTAGGAGTTTTTGTTCATAAGTTTAATTGTTGAATTTGATTAGGTGATTTGGCTATAGCTGCCATGATTTGGTGTTTGATTAAGAATTAATTTTGATCAGTTGATAGCTTTATTACAGATTGAAGGTTTAGGGGGAGAACAATAATTTCAGTAGGATTCAGGGGTATTTTAGGAATAGAAAAATAGAAAAATTTAGTTTGACTGGATAGTCCATCTAGTAGGGCCCTAATAGCTTTAATTTGAATTAATTGGTAGGGTAGGGACCACTAAGAAATAATGGTTGTTTGCCTGATTGGAAATTAGAAATAGTATAAGGGATAATAAAAGGATAATATTATACACACAAAGAAGAATATTTTGGGCATGTCAGTATGATTACGAGGGTATTTTGGGGATAGAAAATGGTTAGGTTTGACAAAACTAATAGCCTCTTATTCAAGCACTAATAAGACAAAAGCTTAACATTAGTTTAATACTAGTGGGGGCCAAGCCCTTATGTCATGCCTTAATTTAAGGAATAAAATAAGGAAAAGCCTTCTTTATGGGGATTTTAGTTTGAAAATGAGAAGATTTTTTGGGGTAGTTGGTCGGGTAAGTAGAATTTTTCAAATAAGGGCATATTTAGAAGTGACTATAAAGGGATAGAGTTAAGGATTAATTAGACAGAGAGAAATATTTTGGAAGAAAAATTTCAGAATTGTAAAAAATATTTTTCGAATCTTAAGAATTAAAGAGAATTCAAAAGAGAAAAAAAAGAACTTATTTTTTTATTTCTTCAGCATCAATTCCTACTGTTTACCGAAGCTTCAAGTTTCTTTTTTCTCGAGTGTTTAAAAATTAGAAGCAACTACTTTGGTAATTGATTTTTTATTGATTGCTATTACTGGGTTATTGCTGGTCTTGCAGTTGCTATTGCTTGCTGTGTTGTGCTACTATTGCACTACTGATCTTCCTTTTCTTTGTGACCCAATATGAGGTACACTGCTGTAATTCATGTATCCGACACGTGAAAGCATGAACACATTTGAAGAATAAAATCTTAAATTTTTAATTTAGCTTTTTATTTATTTCTTTTTTAATTGTATTTAGGTTATTTTATGTTTTATTATTCTGTATATTTCTGACGTCTTACATAATTAGACAAATTATAATGATATATTAAGCAATATCTTGTTTTGGCTTGACTATTAGGTAGTGTATGATTAAGCACGCTTGTTACTGTGGTTTAATAATTAAGAAGAGATTAGCTAAAATTGGTTAACGATTCGGTTTGGTAAAAATTGGTTAGTTCACTAGTTATGAATGTTTTAACATGGTCGATGATAAGTTAATTGTGAATACATAGCTAAATCTAGTTAAGTTTTTTTTTTAAATTGAACTAATTTCGGAAGTTAGAAATTAATCTCAATGGTTTATTTATTCACTCATATGTGGTTTAAATTAGTTATGGGATAATTGGTTTATTTTAATATATTAATTATGCACGCCATATTTTATATATAACTCGATTTTAGTAAGGCATGACATAATTTTCTTTTGTGCTAATTTGATTATAATTTGTCAGTTGCGCCTATTTTAATCTGTTTAATAAGTTATAATTCCAATCACGTAGATTAATAAATAAAATTAGTTTCCTTTTATTTTTTGGATGAATTAATAAAAATGTAGCCATTTTAGGAATTGATTTTAATATTTTCATATAACAATGTAAGTTTTAATCTAGTTATGTTCAATTTCTTTTGAATATTTAGTCGTCAAATTTTATCTTTTATTTATAAATACGAAATTTTACTTTATTATATTTATAATTTAGAAATTTTATTTTATCTTTTATTTATAATTTCGAAATTTTATGAGGGAATACTTTTCATGTCTTAGAATTATTATTTGTAATTTCGATTTTTTTTTATATTTTATTCGAAAATTGTTTTAAAATTAATTTCTTTTCCATCAATATTGGTATTAATCTAACAACTAGTGTGTTACATATTATTAAACTCATAATTAATTAGGATTTTTCTCTTTTAATTTAGGGATGAACTTAATAGAAAAATGTAGTCACTTTAGCATTGCCCTTTTAAAATAAATAAGGCGTGTCTCGCAAAAAATAGTTATAAATTGTGAGGTCCTCATACTTGTTTAATAAATATTACTTAGATTACGGGACATGCCGTTTAGCGAATTCCGCGGCTTTTTCTCAAAAAAAAAATAATGCGTTAGCATCTTTAGGCGCGTATTTAATAATTTTATCACCCTAAACTCGGGTGCACATTTATGTGACCCAAATCCAAATCTCAACAGAATCAAAATGTATTGATAATCACGGGTACATTGATTGTGACATGGTTTGAAATGCATTTTCATGATGTTGCAATTCTTTTATTAAAATAATGAGTAATAGTAATAAAAGCGGTCAAAGGTAAAAAATTTGCACATTAGTTCATATTTGTTAAAAAATAAGATAATCAAGTCGAATATAACAGTTGAGCGATCGTGCTAGAACCACAAAACTCGGGAATGCCTAACACCTTCTCCCGGGTTAACAGAATTCCTTATCCAGATTTCTGGTACATAGACTGTTTAACATAGTCAATCTTTTCCTCGATTCGGGATTCAAACCGGTGACTTCGGACACCATAAATCTCCTAAGTGGCGACTCTAAATTAATTAAATAAATCCCGTTTCGATTGTCCTTTAATTGGAAAAGCTCCATCGTGCCCTCGCGGATCAGCGCCAAAAGGAGGTGTGACAGCTCTGGCGACTCTGCTGGTGATACAAAACCAGAACCACTGGTTCAGGGTTTAAGAACTCGAGCTTTGAATAATTGTTGTATTTGGCTTATTATTGTCTGATTTTATTATATGTTTGTATTTAGTGTGCTAAATATTGCTTTACCGCTTTAATATTTTGTGGATTGTACATATAAACTGTGCCGAAACCAATCTCCTCTCTGAGTCATCTAAATCTTGAAGAAGGGTGAACTTCATGTGACTTCTTTTCTGTATAGTGTCTAATTCTCACTCTAGAACGAGGTTTGGATAAGTTGCAAAACCGGTGAAGCTTCTATATTCCCGGGTTGCTGCTTCCTCCTTGGCTCGAGTTGTCCGCTCGGGTAAGCTAGGTCTAGACCAATAAACATAGGGTTTAAACCTAGAAGAACAATAAACTCATGCCGGATACCTAGTAGGACGTTTGTTTGCATCACGTGCATTTTGACTTAGGGGACTCAACACAGGGGTTGGGTCAGTCTAGGACATGTCACCTGAAATAAAAGGACCATCCTGTTGCATCAGGTTTTGTGCATCTACTAGATTAGATCAGCATGTTGACCAGCTTCAAATATTGGAAAACCGAAGAGAGTAGTTTTGCCCGAATAATGTCAAAACCCTTTTAAGATATTTTAGAAATAAAAAAAAAAGAAAAAAAAAGAAATAGGGTTTAGTATGTGTTCAAAATAATATTTTTGGGTTTTATTTAAGAAAATAAAAAGATCTTTTGATTTAGAACTTGGTTTGTTTTCTTTTGACCGAACTACGCTGGTTTGATTCTCACACGATGTGAGATACGCAGGCAACCCTTATCGGGTCCAACCTCCCCTTTTGCAAAAATAGTCAAAATGTCGAAATGTTTCGTCGTAAATAAGTCGGTGATGCCGTTATCAAAACAACCAAATGTTCCCACAAAGGGACGCCGGAATGTTGATTTTGCATAAATGGCCACTTTGGATCATTTTGTGGATTTTTGGTCAATTGACCCACACAGCCTTAAAATCTTTGTCCCCAAGACGTTGAACGGCCGTGTTTAAAAATTGAGTCTTTTATAGAATATAAAAAAAAATTCTAGTGAAATAAAGTTGTTTTTCTCTCTTTAACCACCTTAATAAATGTGCAGGATGAGCACAAATCAGAATGAACCATTTTCAGTCTTTAGCAAGGTCCCTCAACAGCTCCACATGTGGTGGAATGATTTGAAAGACAGTAGTATAAAGATAGTGAAAAGAATTTTGGGAGGTTTTGTCAATATGTTGAATATCAAGGCAAGGAAAGATATCATCGAGGCACTGATATCGTTCTGGGATCCAACCCGCAATGTATTCCGTTTTGTTGACTTTGAACTTACACCCACGCTAGAGGAGATTACAGGCTATGCAGGATTAAATGGAAAATTAAGAGGACAATACCTGCTTTCACCGAGACCGGTATCTCCGCATGGGTTTCTGGATTTGCTAAGCATTAGTCGGAAGGTGCAAAATGATGATTTATCAGGAGGATGTTGCGCTCTCCAATTCTTATATCAACGGTATGGTACTCCTCAGGGTTTTGAAGAGTCAAATCTTGGACTAACTCACGCTGGGAATAGAACCAAGTGGGAGACCAGACGAATTTTAGCGTTCATAACGGCATTCCTGGGGATTGTGGTTTGTCCACGCAAAGATAAGAAAATAGAGATAATTCTTGTAGGAATAGCCGATGCTGCAATCAAAAAAGCTACCAGTACGATAGTCCCTTTGGTTTTGTCTGAAATCTACCTACCCTTGACTGTATGCCGAGAAGGAGGCGACTTCTTCCAAGGATGCAATCTGCTACTCCAATTGTGGATGCAAGAACACCTCTATCATCGGGCACGATACATGAACCGTGGGTTGATTGGAAAAAGTTGTATTAGTGGTTTTGAGGAACGGATGATAAGTGTTGTATTCCCCCATGGGGTCGAAGCATGGCTTGCACGATTAAGTTCAATAAAGGCCGACCAGATTGAATGGGCGTTCGGGTGGTTGCCCGATACTGAAGTAGTGTACATGGCAGCCGAGGAATGTTATATTCTTCTGATGGGGGTTCGTAGTATCCAACCATATATTCCTCATTGGGTATTGCGTCAGCTAGGAAGATTTCAGGTTATTCCTACTGATGAAGATCTAAGCAAGCACTCCATTGAATTAAGCCTAGGAGTTGTATTCCCCGAAGAAAACATTAGAAAGTTGTGGCATGAATGTAGATTCCTTGAGCCTAAGACCATGGTTCGAGAACTGGCTAAGGGTGAGGTAGACCCAAAGTACAATGTTTGGTTCGGGAAAAGGTTCCAGATTCGTCAGAAATCTACTAAAAGAGCCCATGTCCAACAGTTCACGGATGATTCGCAAGAACAATGGAATTGGCTAGCAAAGGAAGAAGGTTACAGGACGAAGATTGGAAAGATAGAACAGCAAGTCCACGACCTTCAATTCGAGAAGAGTATGCAAGCTGCTGCCGACGAGGGGGTCAAAAGAAATTGACTCAAGAAAAGGACACTCTCAAGGATCGAATCTGATGAATAAAAAAAGAAGCCAACAACAAACCAAGGAGCCGAGCTGATCAAAGGTTGATGAACAAACTGAACCAATAGCTCAAAGAAAGCCAAGAAAAGTTGGAGAGGTCCGAGGCTAGCAGGGAAATGATGCAGGCTAGATGGGCGAGGGGTGCAGCGGAATGAAGGGAGTACTTGCGGCAGGTCAAAAGAAATTGTGAGATGAGCGTGTGGATATTGAGTGACACAAATTCCAATCTCCAAGAACGGATCTACAGACATGTTCATAAAGCTAGGGAAGACAAGGAACGATGCTATGACATGATGGCCCTAATGGAATAACAAATGAAAAGATTCCACGATCGGCTTACGGACGATGCGCGAGAATTGGGGTTAAAAAACCGACAGATAGAGCAGTTATTTAGAGAAAGGGATAACATTCGGGGAAGGATCGACGAGATTGGATACTACATTCACATGAGATGCCTATCATGTGAACAGATGCCCTGGGATGTCCTTTTCTCCTCTTTCATGGGTTATGTCCGTTAGATTATGGAAGAATTGAAAGATCTGCGAAGAGGCCTTGCACCAAGGACCACAGCCAGGCCAAACAGGGCTCCACCGGCACAGAAGCTCAAAACCTTGAAACTTGTCGAATTTTGAACTTGTATTTCTTTTTGGGTCTAGTCGTGAGACTGTCTTCTTAAAAAAAGGCTGAATATGTTTTGACCATCGTTTTAAGTTGGGTTGTTATAATCAAGTTTTTGAAAAACCTTTGAAAAAAATATTTTGTGTGTTGTATTTACGCGAACTACGCTGGGTCTGATTCATGCGGAGACGTGATACATAGGCAATCCACTTAAGATTCGACCACAACCGCTAATAATAAAAAAGAAAATGCGAATAAAAGAAAGGTTTGAAAATTCCAAAGGACAAGCTGGGATGACGCATGCAAGTCATGTTAGAAAGGATTAACTGATTAGGGAACATTGCATTCCAATATGTGATTACTAAATCTGTTAAATCCTAACACTAACAAGTTTGTTGTCTCATGATCCTTTCCAGTCAGTTGTTAGCACGTTCTAGCAGCGCACCATTATCCGACCAGATCTAAAGGACCCCTACCTTCAAACATGACTACTTCAGAGCACAGCGCCGAGGAATAAAGGCCCACTAGCCAGCTCTTGAAAGAAGCCATGGTAAAAATAGAATGGATAGGACTAGAAATGAGTGCGATGCACTTGGCTTTGGCAAAGGAACAAAAGAGCCTTGAGCTACCGGTTAACCCTACAGCAGGACATACTTCAGAGTACCTGCACCCAGGCCCTTCAACATATATATACCTAGTCATCATTATTATCAGGGGAGAAGTCCCTATGACACTCAAACTCCACCACTGAACCAACATTTTCCTCCACAAAGCACTCCCGTTTTTATGGGAGCCCAGCCAGCCACGCTACAAA
This sequence comes from Nicotiana noctiflora, assembly GCA_032618575.1. NCBI lineage: Eukaryota > Viridiplantae > Streptophyta > Magnoliopsida > Solanales > Solanaceae > Nicotiana > Nicotiana noctiflora. The sequence continues at coordinate 59,581 of JASVEL010010593.1, forward strand.
GATCAAACAGTGAGCCGTTGTTCCATGCTCATGATACTCAGTACTATCCCCCGGAACCCACTTTCAATGCACCAGAACCTCACAACCCTCGCATGGAAATCCCGACGGAGCAGGAAAGGTCGCCGGCAAGGGCCTTGGAGCAAGATGATATGGCAAGGAAGGTCAAAAGCATTGAACAGACCCTCAGAAGCATGCACGAATTGGACAATCAGGTCAGTGTGGACTACAAAGATCTGTGTCCCA
>JASVEL010010594.1:0-102835 GCA_032618575.1 Nicotiana noctiflora
TCATATTGTGAGACTTTCATGAGCTATACGGATGAAAACTTAAAATGATGGCTATGTGGATGAAAAGCACCTATGCTAACTGTATTTTTATGCAATTATCTCTAAATTTAAATAGCATTACCAAGTTCTTTTTTTGGGTTTATAATTGACGTATGAAATCTTTTCTTCCATCTCTATGCCTGTTGGTATGTCTTTGTCCCGTTGTATAATTTAACCACAGCCAAAGTTTATTTTGTAGACATCATAGTTGCTAATGTTTAGAATTGAGGCTAAGGGATAGTTTCTGGTGCTTAGTTGATACATACTGTAACTTGCTCCAAATTGGATGCTTTACTGCATTAGTATGCGGATCAACTCATCAGTTTATAGTCTGAGATGTCTACGGGGAGATTGGCAAATGCATAATTGTCTCACCAGAGATGGTATCTTTTTCATGAAATATTGGCTTTATTTGAAGCAAAGTCTTCTCTAGGAAATAATCTTAGAACTTATTATTTTGCTTAGAACTTTGTATATGAACAAGCACAGGGAAATAATGCTCCTTGCTAAGTGATTTTTGCACTTCTGTTAAGGGAAATGTAGCTCTTGACGTGGCGCGTATCCTTTTACGACCAACTTCAGAATTGGCAACAACTGATATCGCCTCTCATGCATTGGCAGCTTTAGAAGAGAGCTCCATTAGGTCTGTCTTCTGTCTTCTGCTTTTGCAATTTAAGTGTCATCACATGTTGTAGTTAAATGATGAGCTTATGCTTGAATATTGTCAGAAAAGTGTATTTGGTTGGACGACGTGGAGCAGCACAAGCAGCTTTCACGGCAAAAGAGCTGCGTGAAGTTCTCGGTGAGCTCATACAACTTTTTTTCTGTCTAGGATTGGTGGTTCCCTTCCTCCCACTTCCATTCACCATCTTCGTTTAACTTTACCCTCACAAGATAATTAGATCCAAATATTGTTTGCAAAAGTAATTAACTTCTTAGATGAAATCTGTGTTGTTTCAGGTATTAAGGATCTATTCATTGGAATTCAGCAAGCAGATTTAAGTAAAACCCCAGCAGATGAGGTACGCTTGCTATCTGTGTTACTAGTTCAGGCTCCTAAGGAAATGATGTATAAATGTGAAGCCCTTAAACTTTACTTTTTGTAGCATGATAGCTTCCGTTGCTTTTCTTCAATGCCAAAGAAGTAACTTGCCCCTCCTTTATGCCTCAACTACCATATAAAAAACAAGAAAAAGAAAACGAGGATACAATCACATGATTGAGAGAAATACCTAAATGGGCGGGTAACTACAAGGGTAAGTGTAAATTTGATTCTTCAATGATATCCCAATGGTTTGGTAGTTAAATATGAATATTCTTTCTCACTTGTCTTTCTAAATGAAGAAAGTAAAAGATAAGTAAATAAAATGCAAAACCGAGAATAATGTGCGGTGACGGGTTTTGTTGAGAAAAGAGAAGCCTATCTGGCTGAGAAACTAATCGGATGTGTTAAGAGTCCAAATTGGTTGACGGAGTGAGTTGTCGTCTCCTCGTATAGTTTTGGGGAAGTTCCACCTCATGAGCTAGCTTTCGAGGTTGAGTTGGAATCAAGGCTCATGTTTCTTCACATGATATCGGGGTGTCTTCGATCTAGGTAGAGACTAAAACAGTTTTCACTACTCAAAAAAAAAAAGGTTTTCACTAGCCGGTGGTGCAAGTCAAAAATATGAAAAAAAAATTCTGCAAAAACTGTGTCTCAACCAAAAACGTTTTTGCATTTTTTTAAGCAAACACCACCTTAAAGTTAAGAGGGATTTGATGAGCTTTGCTCCAAGAGTTTCACTATTGCTTCAGACATCAAAAAGAGAAAAAGGAATTTCACTATTGTTTCGATGCACTAATGTTATGCTTAACTCTCCCCCAAGTTGACTATTCTGTTCTTTTGTTTTGTATGCAAAGGAAGAACTAAAGAGTAACCGGATTAAAAGGAGAATTCATGAACTGCTGTCCAAGGCTGCCACTTCTGCAGCTTCCGTATGTAGTCCAGGTCAAAAAGAACTGCACTTTGTCTTCTTCAGAAAACCAGACAGGTTTCTGGAATCAGATTGTAGAAGTGGTCATGTTGCTGGTTTGCGCTTGGAGAGGACGATTCTTAAAGGTAACCGCTTGCTGTTAAAGCTTGTTAAAGAGACTGCATGCTTATAAAAAATTTCTTGCCTTTTTGTTTTGGGGAGGGTATATTTTCTTCACGAGGAATTTTCTGCTCTTTTTGTTCTATTTAATGGTCTTAGCATGGAGTTGACATTGTCCAGTGAGGAAATTTGAAGTTGTAAATTTATTGATATGATGAGGGAATCTCGCATACAGACATGTACATAAAAGGATCTTTTGATGGGGATTTATGTTTTGTTAGGTGCTACCTGCTGAATTAGTCGAGGTACGCATAAGTTGATATAGACATTATCTTCACTTATAAAGAAATAATCTATAAAACTTGGTTGAAAACCAAATAACCTGTGTTTGTGTAATTCACACATAAAACTAGTTTAAAAAATGTGGAAGACTTGACTTAGTGTTTGCATTATGTCACAATTATATTTTAGTATATGTGCATGTTGCAGATCTTGTTCATGACAGATAACTACCTCTTAACTCTGAACTTCTGTCTACCTCCAGAAGATGCTGGCTCTGGGAGGCAGGTTGCAGTTGGTACTGGACTTTTTGATGAAATGGAATGCGGGTACACTGCTTTAGTTTCCTTTGTTTCCCATAAATTTTCTTCCTTAAATGATTTACCAACTCTTACAACCTGTATGAAACCCATAAGCTCTAGATTTTATTTCACATTGCTGTGCTATAGGAAGAGCCTTTTTAATTTGCAGCTAAACGTATCTTTCGCTGGATTCCCATCATATATTTTTTTTAAAAACAAAAAGAATACAGAAGAGGGAAGAAGAGTATAGTAGACGAAGTGGTGAGATCGGAAGACAGCAATGTCTGAGAAGATACAAATTGCGAGCAGAGTAGTTGAACATCCAGTAGGGTTCTGTGACATAATAGTGAGTAGAAAAACATAGAAGTTAAAGAAAATGAGATAAGGCCATGTTTTCGATAGATTCCTCAACTAAATTTATTTGCACTAATTACTCAAAACACTACGATGGGCACCTCCTCTTGGACCAAGAAAGATGCTTTTTAGCTTTTATTTGGTTTTAATCTTCCTTTGCTTCTGGCCTCCAAAGCCATATATATTGCTGGGTCTGTCACTGGTCACCAGTGGGCTCCTTTATTTTTTTCCATCTGTACTGAATGTTGATGTGTTTTACTGAATTGTTTGTAGGCTGGTATTGAAGAGTGTTGGTTACAAGTCGAAACCTGTTGATGGCTTGCCCTTTGATCACCATAAAGGTATGTGCTAAATCATGATAAGCGTATGATTGCCCTTGAAGCTCATCGCTTGGATAGATCTCTCTATAATTTTAAGTTTCCGATTCATTATTTGTATATCTATTTGGCGATTGCAAATACTTCCGTTCACATTAATGTTTTTATTCCCTTCTTTATCCCATCCCATGGGTAAGTGTTTTCAGCATTTGCGTCAATTGCATGAGAACTTCGATTGCTGTGCGGTCCATCACTGTTGCAAATTAAGTGAGCTTGCTTTTCCAGGAATTGTTCCAAATGTTCAAGGACGTGTGTTAAGCGAAGCTTCTGGAGATGCACAAGTAGAGAAAGGCTTATATGTATGTGGGTGGTTGAAGAGAGGACCAACTGGGATAATAGCTACAAATCTTTACTGTGCTGAAGAAACTGTAAGTCCAAATCATTCATAAACCTGCTACTTTACTATTCTCATCATCATGACCAAGGAATTTTCTTACAAGCTAATAGGAATAATAGCATGTTTTGGCCAAGTTTCTCCAAAGCCAGCACTTTTTCCCCAAAAAGAAGTATTTGTTTTTGGAGAAACAGGAAAAAATAGCTTCTCTCCAAAAGCACTTTTGAAAAAAATACATTTAAAAACAGTTTTTAAAAGTTTGGCCAAATACTAATTGCCTAAGTTGCTCGGACTTGGGTGCGGGTATACGATACGGGGACGGATCCAAGTATCGGATTCGGCAAAATCTGAATTTTAAGATTCGGGAGTGCGGATCCGGATATGGATAGAGATGCGGGGATTCGGCTACTACAAAATAGAGCTATAAAAATATTGCAAAATTTTGAGAGATATTCTATGGAAAACTTACATGAATATTGTACAACACAATCTTTCATTCTCCAATATGGACATTATTCTTTCACTGAATCTGTTTTATTTTTGATTTTGAGAAATGAAAATCTCAATTTTCTCCCAAATTTGTCAATGGAATCCGGTCAAAGTGTCGGGACGTATCCCGTCCCGGTATCGGTATCCGTCCTGTATCTGGACGGGGACGGCACCAAAATCAAAGAGTCCGCGCAACTTAGCTAATTGCTGCTCAGAAGTGCTTTTGAAATTATTTAGCCAAACACAAACTTCTTCTCAACAAAAGTACTTTTGAGAAAATCACTTTTAAGAAAAAACACTTTTCAAAATAAACTAATTTTTGCAACTTAGCCAAACAAGTTATTAGTCTAGAATATTATAGTTAGCTTTGCTAATTAAGACATAACAGGTTGCTAGCATATCAGAAGACGTACAAAGAGGATTGGTAACTTCAAGCTCTGGCTTACCAAAGCCCGGAAGGGAGGGCCTGCTCCAACTGCTAGATAGCAGGAATGTCAAGATCGTTCCATTTGGTGGCTGGGAAAAGATCGACAGTGAAGAGAAAAGGAGAGGGAGTCTGAAAAACAAACCCAGGGAAAAACTTACCACTTGGCAGGAATTACTAGAAGTTGCCGCCAAGTGATGAAAAGTGTATTCAGGATGGCAAATTCTGCTCACATCTGGTCATTTCATGGTGAAGTATGAACTTGATAACTCCTTCAGATGTGTCGCATTTTGATTGGCCCTCGGCATATAGAGGATTGACTGTGCATTTAAGGAAGCATGAGAAATAATCAGTCCTGCCTAATTAACTCCTTATACGCTCTTCTGTTCGTTGAACCTTCTACTGATGTGGTGACAGATACTAACCAGGTTTTGGCAGATGACGAGTTTGGTAACACATTCATCAGTTGAAATTGAGCACTGCAGTTGTATTAGAAGCTAGCATATACATTTTTCATTTGTCCAAGTGTGTTTTCAGTCAAATCCGATCCATTTCAGTTAAGGGTGGTAAATGGAATTGCAAGGGGAGAGTGGTCCAAAACATATGCTCTTCTTGTTTATCGTATTCTCCAGTTCCTCTTTTACCGGGCCTCAATGTTGATCTCCATGCAATTTGGATTATCTGACCACTAGAAATTACAACTTATCGGTAAGTCAAACTAGTAAAGCACTTGAAGATTTGGTTGCTGAAGCCTAAATTAGACTTCGTTATGGTTCACTTATGGAATGAATGAAGGTAGATTTAGTTAGTAGCCTTTTTGCTGCTTTTTCCTTGTTTCTTCAAAAAATTCCAGAAACAATCTTCACTTATGTAGTGCTGCTCAATATTCCTTTCGAAGTCAAAACTGTATATAAAAACCAATAAGGAAAACAAATTGCTCCTTCGCATTGTAAGCCTAAACAAAATAGAACGTCGAGTAGAAAGGGAAAGAGTATCAACACGACATACGTTGACATCTTTAGCATATATGGTTTATATTATAAGGTATTTACTAACACTTGCCCAATTGTATACTTTTGTGTGGCATTAAAAGGGAAAGCTACTTTTGTATCATATACTAACCAGCTATTTTTGTGGGGGTAAGACCTGTGTACATATAGTTTTTTTTGTTAAGCAAGAACCCATAATACAATGGATTCTTCAGTTAGAATGAGAGGGATGCGCTCACATATGATACATTCCATGTATTTGTACTTCCCAATGCGCTTTCTCTAACGTTTGTTCCTCATCTATGTGGACATGGGTACAACTTGTTTGTCTTGACTGGAGCACTCAACATTCACATTATCATTTGGGGGTTCTACTTTCATGTAGCCTCAATTCGTTTTTTAAGGAAAAAATGGGTATAATCTTACAATCTAATCAAGTAAATACATAACTAGTATATGTACGACAGGGGTGGTGGCGCAGTTGGCTAGCGCGTAGGTCTCATAGCTTTAAGAGTAATCCTGAGGTCGAGAGTTCGAGCCTCTCTCACCCCATTATCCTTTTTGAAAGGTCATCAAGCTGATAAAGTAACTTCTTCCAGAAGAACGTTCATGTCTTGGGGACCAACACCAAATTGCCTGGATACCACTTTGAATTTTCAGAAAAGGAATAGATAAAGCGATTGAAAAATGAGTTGGACCCACCTTTATTATGCTAACAGTATCTCTGGATTTCACCAGTTTTTATTTTTATTTTCATGGTCCTCCAATGCTACTAACTTATCTTGTATCATATTCAGACTTGTCTCCAAATTACTTGTTCAAGTCATAATTTGTTTCGGAGAGGAACCCATTTTATCCAAAAGACACTGGTAATAAAACTAACCTACAGAAGATACATTTCACATTTTGAATCCAAACTCGTTTGACAGTGGAGTCGAATTAACAGGTAACTTGTTCGTCTTTCAGATAATTACTTTTCACATTGACCGATAAAAAAGAAAAACAAGATATGCGTAGGCTCCTCTTGGTATTAAAGAAGAGCTCTTTTATTCGTTCTTACTACCTAGTGTTATCTAGTTATTTTTACAACTTACCCCGGACCTCTTCAAAAACCATTTAAATATATCTCTCAGTGGCAGCACTAACAACAACATTATATAGATCTCAATTCTTCGCAGGAAAAATGATTAACTTTATATTGCTGATTGAAAGAAGGTAGAATAAACCTACGGCACGCTAATGGTATACAAACATGACTGATCTGATCATCCACCAAACTGCAGCAGTACCAAATACAGACATCAACATTGAAAGACATTTATGTTCTCAAATGCCCAACAGACCTGAGTACAAACTCAGGACACTAATTATTATGTGAGCAAACAACCTTGAAATCTGATTTGCACAGGCTCTAAGCAAACCTTCTTGATTTAGTACCAGCAACACTGCTGCATCTTCAACAAGATCAACTAGCCCGTCCAATATTTATTAGAGCAAAACTGCAGCATGAAGCTGCCGCAATACCTAACCTATGTATAACTCTTCTTAAAGCCCTGGAGTGTGTGCGTGTTGGCCGAGCAAATTAACCAATGTTGTTAGGCCGTTTCGTGAGTGCCAGCACCTGTTGAATCACAAGGGTTTGAAATTGGTTGATGTTTACTAGCTTGTGGCAGGTAATTATAAGCAACCGCTGAAACGCCAATGGCAGCAGAGAGCCCTATACAACTCCATAGCCACTTCCTCTGCATTCTTTTCCTCTGTCGCTGCTTCCTAGCAACATCTGCAGAATGTTTGAAATGAAATTTGTCAACTGATAAAGAAATGGCATCATTCCTAGTAGCACACAAGCATATAATTCAATTATAAAGTTAAATTATAGGCGAGAGAAAGAGAGATAGAGAGAGAGAGAGTGTGAGAGTGTTAAAACAAGTAGATGGGGATTAATGTTTAAATTACACTAAATAAAAATGGCGTTTCACCAAGCTACAGCAGACTCCGACCAGAAATAACCCTGACCAAGGGACTATAGGCCAATAATAAATGAAAATATGGTGGTTTTCTCAAGCTACAACAGACTTTAACTGAAAAATAATCCTGACCAAGGGTCTTTAAGCCAAAATTGGGCAACTCATGAGGTAGATCTTTTGAAAAAGGTTGATCAAAACATTCAGATACATCAATGGTGCAAATAACAGTGCCACTGTTTGCACAAGGTAAATATACTTGTGGCAGAAGTAACTAACCCACTCCCATTCAACTTTATTTAGGGCAGAGTCTATGTTTAAGCAAGCATTATTGTGTCTCATTCTCATATCACATGATGCAGAAACTTCTGATCAACCAAAAGCGTGTACGACAATAAATGAAGCTCGTGCTAACTCAGAGGTACCCCACAACCATAACCTATTATAAAGCATAGTCTATAGACTTCTTTTTGGTTGAGTTGGGGAAATAGGATATATCTTTTATTTAAGTAAAGATGCCTGGCTGATGCCAGCGAAGCGTTTCAAGTAAATGCAAGACACTTATCCTAGATAATCTTTTCCTATTGGATTATAAGATACCTTCAGTTATAAGAAACTAAAGCTGAAGAAAGACCACAACAATATCAAAGATGCTAGTTAGCGATTATGAAGAAACGTATCAGATTTCTGTGATGCAGGTGTTTACTTACAGAAGGGTGATGTCTGGATGGAAGACATTTATCAGAGTTATAATTGGCATTCAAGTATTAAGAGAAGTAACACCTACCAACAATTTCCTGATTTCTCTGGGACATCTCATGATTTACAGCCTCATAGTATCGGAGTCTGTCTCTCAACCTTGAAATCTCCTGGTTTTTTGATTCAAGTATTGCCTCTGCAGCTAGTTCAGCTTCTGCACGAGCTTGACCTTTTGCTATTGCTTCAGCAACAAATCTTGTGACAATTACTTCCTGAGAGAGCTGCTCAATTGAAAGATTATCAGGCTGCATACCACCAATGACATCCGAAGGTGATGGAAGTGTTAACCCTGCCTGAGATAGAACATTACTGATGCTCTGCCACTGACATTGCATCATATTAAGAGAATCCTCTGCAGTTTTTCTCCTGTCAATTTCCTCAAGGAGTTTGAGCCTTGTGGCACGCAGTTCCAATTCAACATTAGGGCCGTATAAGTTCAATGCTGACCCTTCCGAGGAGAAATCTGAGATACCATATAAAGAAATTACAATCAGCATACTATAGGAATAACCTAGGAAACACAACTTCTTCTATCTGACAGCTACCATGACAGAACAATTACAATCAAGCATAATACTGTAGGAATAACCTAGGAAACATGACTTCTTTTGTCTGACAGCGCTATCATAAAAGAACAATTACATTCATCACTGTACTACAGGAATTATCGAGGAAACATGACAGGTTTTGTCTGAGCAACCATCAAAATAGAATATCCTGTCGTCACTCGTCACCTTACATTCGAGTATGTTTTGATAAACATTACTACGTTAAGCCAAAATCATAAGAATTTCTTGCAGACAACTTTTTTTTAACAGATATTGTTTCTCCTAGTAGAAATCCCTAGTCCAAAAATTGGACAACATTTACTTCTATGCTTCTACGATAACAATTAATCAAATATACCTTAATTCAAAAGTAGTTGTAATTGATCCATCCCGCTCTATTCTCATTCTAGTTCCAATCTAACTTTTTTTTAATTATAAAGTATCCCGATTCCAATCTGACTATTAAGTCACATTAGGGGTTCTGGCAAACGAACTTCTCAAATATAACAATTATACCTACACCGCGTACAAGTCTCAAATCAAAATGAACAACTCCCGACATAAATCAAGCCTAATCTAAGAGTATGAACAACAACTAAACCTTCAAGCCAACTAATTTCTTTTTTTTTTTAAAATTTGCACTGGGTGTCCGAGTTTCTAAGAGCCCCGACTAATCACGGGGGTGCACAAGCCCTCGACAAGGAGTTCCTGCACCACGGTTAATTCAGGTTTTACCCCGTCGATGGCCCTCAGAAATTGTTTGCACCCAGTGGGTTCAAACTTCAGACCTTGAACGGGAGAAAACCCCAAGGCTCGAGTCAATTGCCGCCCGGCCAACCCCTGAGGGTTACCTTGACGCCAACTAATTGGTTTCGCCTATATCTGTTCTTTCCTTCAATCTTGTTCTTCCCTTACCTATAATTTTAGAATTCAAGTCTATGGACAACTCTCCGTGTAAGCTTAGGTCTACCTCATAAACTTTCATCACTTAAATATATTGCCACCTGGAAAAGGCGTACATGCAGGCCTACAAAGGAAATGGCCAAACCAAGTATGAAAACCTCATTTTATTTTACACTCTACGTGCCACATGCACCCTCTTTGTGAAATGTTCTCATTCTACAGAACTTTGAATCTGCAATAAAAATCAGTCTAAAAAATAAAAGAAGGGGGGGGGGAGGGGGGAGGGGTTGAGCTATTCTACTCAACAAGTCAGATCTAAACGGGGCAAACATTTTCTATTCTTTTACACCCTGTTTATAGACTAGAGCATTGTATGTGACAAGTTGCTCAAAGTCACTCCGCAAAAAGCAACACACTTAGCCTCAAGAATTGCTGCCAATAAGATATTAAAGAAAAACTCAAGGGTCTTAACAAAAAAAATTCAGATGCATAGTGACAATTAACTAGACATCTTAACCTAACAACAGGACATATTATCATAGATTTGCTGAATAAAAAGCATAGAAACAAAAAAAAGAATTAAATTATAAAGCAGAAGCAAATATATTTATACCTTCATCAGCATCAAAGAACTCGCCTTGAACAGAAACAAAGCTGCGGCAATCAAGTCCTTTCACCTCATTATTAACACTTCCAACACTTAACACATCACATCTCGGATCCAAAAATCCATCATTTTCATCTTCTGCCTCAAACAAATTATCCTCAGCTAACTCCTCTTCTTCCCATTTCAAATCCAAATCGGTTCTCTCAACTTTCTCAGCTTCCTCCAATTTATCATCAAGTTTCCGGTTCGCAAATGAGGCTTCTCCACCACCGCCACGTCGCTTGTGGTTGACTACATACGGAGAAGGAGACAGCGAGCCAGAAGAAGTTTCCGGAATCGGAGCTTGCTCAGGTGTTATATACAAAGCCGGTGATATGTATATATGATTCACCGACGCAGGCGGTGGCTCAATATTCTCCAACACTTTTTCTTCTTCTTCCTTTTTCTCGTCATTTAACAGTTGCTTTCCGTAGGATTTACGAACACGAGGTTCGAGTAGATTCTCTAAGGCTATTGCTGTGTAAGTCGGCATAATAGCAACGGAACAGAAGAAAACCGAAATTTCCGGCTCCCGGTTCGACGACGGCGGAGGAGGAGAAGAGCTAGGTTTTGGACATCGGAACTTTTGGGGAAAGAAAATGAAATTCTTTCACCGCCGCAACGAGGGTTTGTTTTGGGGAAGAAAGAGGAAAATGACGGAATAATAATAAAGGAGAAAAAGAGAGAGAGCAACGTGTTATATGGCGTTCGATTCAAGTCCAGCGACTTTGGAGTTATGGGAACACGTTTGGTTTGTTGTCAGTATTTATTATTTTGGCTTCTTCTTGAAGAACAAGTTACGCTTTTTTAAAGGATCCCATTAGATTTAGAAATAATCTTTTGTGAAAAAATAATTTTGTTTTTGAAATAAATAATTTTTCTCAATTAAAATTAAGTCAGCAAAGTTCTACAACTTTCTTAACGACGACTACTATTAATATGCGACATTTCCTCAAATTCTTTTTCAAGGACTTCTTAAAATTAAAGCAAAACTAATCCAGACTTGTCTCCAGTTTTTTTTCTCTTTCAAATGATAATTTCAAAGTAGAAACTTCTATAAATATGTGCCACCATCTTTTAAGAAATAGGGACCACAAATATTTTCTTTTTTTTTTGAATTTAGTTCGATGTAAAACTATACCTGAGTTATTTTTTTTTAATGACAGTAATATTAGATTTTATGTGCATCACGACTATATTCGTTTACTCTCTTCGATTCATAATAAATATTTAATAATTAAGAAAAAATTTAATTTTTATAAAATAATCCCTATGTATATATCATTAAAAAAATTTCTTGCTCCTTACATTGAATGTTAATTATGGGTAGTTTAGTCATAGTAGATATTTATATAATTTAGTATTTTCTTAATAGGCGTGCTAAAAGTAAATTGAATAGTGAACAGAGAAAATATCTTTTATCATCACAAGTACAAAATAACTAAGCTCGCTAAAGTTATAGTAATCCGAAATTCAAATAATTTTATCCCACTTCATTAACAGCATAGCTAGGCTTACACCTTAGGTACATTAATTTATTTATCTCTTGAAAAAATAAACTTCTAATTACTGGATATAAGTTATAATTGATGGAATTGCCTGGATTATTACTAATAAATACCATTAGTATTCTACTCGTCTGGTTCACTTATTGTGGTTCAAAATAAGTGTCCAGTCATATTATCCAAAAACAATTCAATTTGTTTTTATAAAATAACTCTTATATACATATCCCTAAAAAATGTTCTTACTCCTCCCACTAAATGTTTAATTAGGGGTAGTTTCGTCATAGTAAGTATTTTTTGTATGAAGTTTAATATTTTTTTAATGAGTATGATAAAAACAAACTGATCACTTGTTATGAATCCGGGGAGTATCCTTTTCTCTGCCCTAAAAAAGAATGGGATGAGACAGACTAGAACTAAGTGCTTTATCTGATGGTATAACTTTTCTTTTCCCATTGTGATCTTTCATCTTCCCTCTCCATCAAACTTGAAAGCAACATCCTCCTACAGTTTGGATTTTGTTTAATTTAAAGTCTTTTATCCCTATTCTCTTGGAAGAAAAGATCTTTTTATTCTATTTCCACATTAATGACGAGATAACTTTTTATTTCTATAAAGATGGTATGAAATTTTTGAATTAAAAGTGGGGGGAATTAGAGACCACTTTATATTACATTCCCATAGAAATGTATGATTCTTTTCTCTTTTTGGTGTATAGAAATAAAGATTTGATTCCCTATGTCAATGAAACATAACAGCAGGCAGATAATCCGCAACATTGTTGGACTATAATATGGAAACAAATGATTAAAATTTAATTACTTTACAATTGAGAGATTGATTCTACGATATTTGAATTACTTCAATAAGAAACTAAGATCACTGTTATCAATATAACTTTATTTAAAGTAGTTACAAGCAAAAAGAAAAAGCCCGCATGGATAAATTACAACAACTACCTATTATAGTCCCACATGATGGGGTCTGGGGAGGGTAATATATATGTAGGCCTTACCCCTACCCGATAGGGCAGAGAGGCTGTTTCCAATCAATCCAAATAGCCCCATGGACAAATTAATACCTTAAATTAGCGCAAATTTATTGTTTGGTTCAATCAAATTAAAGTCTTATTGGCGTTCAAGTATTCAACGTTTGACGTCTATTCTCATGTGTACTAAAGATATATGCGCAGGAAATAACAATTAGTGCAATGTTAGTTGGAAGTTGGAACTCAGAATACCATGTGAATAGAACGCCAAAGGACATTTTGAAACTTCGCCCTACTGCTTCTTTTTGGTACAACTACTGGTCAAACTTGATAAAAGGCCGAAATGTTAGGAATTTTTGACGAGGTCTCACCAACTTATTTCCTTTTCATTTTTTTTTGTATATCAAGCATGAGATGTGATTTTTTATATTATCTGACTGGTTTGAATCACAAACCACATGTAGAGTAGAAGGAAACTGATGAGTGATACATTCGAAGCCTTGAGATCACATTGAATACCACGAAATAGAGAGTGATTAAAGAAGCATGCTAAGCCCCAATACGAAGCGTCACAACTCACAAGCATGTTTACCCCTAAGAATTTGAACCGAATCAAAATTAATTGCATCCAGGAAAAGAAACAGGAAAAAGAAAAAAGAAAAAAGAAAGGCGGAGCAATTAACTAGGGGTATAGTCAATTTTTTTTTTTTTAATAAAAGGGTTATAAAATCAAGGAAGACGAGCACAAAATAATGTGAATGGCAAAATTTCACCAAATCAAAGAATAAGGAACGGACGGGACAAAAACAAATTTACAACAAAGCCGATCTAACACCTAAGGTAACATTCCTATCAATGAACACGCAGCTTCGGGCTGCAGCATGCGTAGTGCGTTAAAAGAATAGAAAGAGTAAAGAGATTCTATTCCACAATTATAAGAAATGTAATGCAAGGAACTGTACTGCTCATACGTGGGGAATCTGCATGAGAAGAGATGAGAATACAAGAGCACGTCAAGAAAAATCAATCATCAAAAGTTCACCAGGAACACTTGGTTTCTTACTATCTGGTTCAGGAGGTTGACCCGTGGCTGAAGTCGATGGAACAATTTCACCTGTTGTGGTTGGTTCTACAGCAGCTGACGTTGATAAGACCAAGGCCTGATTGTCTGAAGGTTTTTCATTCAATGCTGGTGCAGCAGGAGCAACTGATTCAGCTGCAACAGAAGCATCTGAGTTTGATGCTCGGGTTGTACTTGATTCTGTAGAAGTGGCACCAGTTTCTGGAGCAGGTGCAGCACCAGTTTCTGCCGCAGGTGCAGCACCCGTTTCTGACGCAGGTGTAGTAACAGTTTCTGTCGCAGGTGCAGCACCAGTTTCTGTCGCAGGTGCAGCACCAGAGACTGACGCAGGTGCAGCACCAGAGTCCGCCATAGGTGGATTACTTGATTCCAGAGTAGTTGAAGCCCCATTTTCTGATTTAAGAGGAACACCTGATTCTGATGTTGCAGCTGTATCAGTTCCAGTAGGAACAGAAGCAATTGGGGCTGTCGTTTTAGATCCTTCTAAAAGTAGTGGTTTGCCAGGTTGTGGAAGGCCCTGTTTCCCCAAAAGAGGTTTGGCTTGACCGGGATTAGGACCATATAGAGATGCCATACCGGGTGGTAGTATTTCAACTGGTGGCTTCTTTGCAGCATCTGCCAAACTTGTGAGCTTAGGTCCCTCAAGAGAGGCCAGAAATGCAGCTGCTGCATCAGTTTTCATTGATAGAGTGTGTTCCATCTCCTTCTGCAACGTTTTGTTCCATGCCTGGACCAAGGTTCTCAATGAAGGTCGTCCATGAGCCTGAAAATAATGAGACCATTAATAACTACTAAATCAATAGACTGAAATCCAACATTTAGAGAATGAAATTTTACATGTGCATGCAGTACAGCCTCAGCAAGCATCCCAGTTTCCTGCCATGCTTTCTCCATAAGTGCATTGTCTCCCAAAAGTGCAGCTGCAAATGCAGCCTCCCGTCCCGCACCAACCGATATCAAATTGTTTACCAAGTTCTGCAAAAGATTTATCAGTTATTCTGAATCCACATGCAGCTGATTTGACCGATCTCAAATTTCACAGAAAAGAGTAGAGTCGGGAGGGGGATGACAAAATATACTAGACGCAAAAAAAACTGAATGTATCCTTAAGAGTTTGACTACTTCCGTTATTCCTTTAGACCCAGAAAAATGGGAAAAGAATATAATGTAGAAATGTAAATCAATGGTTAATCCGAAGGTCAAATCAATTTAAATCTGATAACATAGATGGTCAATCCAGACTTGGGGAAGTTTATTATCAATGGCAAAGGTATAAAGACAGCCAAGAGCCAGTTAGTAAAATTCTATGTATATGAGGATCTGCAACGAAAGCAGAAAAGAAGCAGGTGACATACTCCAAGTTGAGTCAGCAAAACCAGTTGGAAACAAAAGCAGAAAGAAAGCGACATACACTGAGTCGTGTTAATTCCCCATGATTTGCAAGCCGTAAAGCAACACCTCTTAATTCCTGACCTCGTAGAGCTCCCTTTATGGAACCAGCAGCTGCTAGTCTTTTAAGAGCTTCACGAGCAATATCAGCTTGTGCTGTAGCATCTGCAGCATCAATGAGATCCATAAACTCCTTGGCAAATTTAACGACTCCTTGAACAGCTTCAACAACATTTTCCTTCTTCTTTGTCATGCTCATAAGATCGTTCAGATCCAATCCAAGAGTTTCTTGTCCAATATCTCTGCTGTTGCTCATTATTAGAAGGCACTGAAGTGCTCTTTTCAAATCATTGCTCTGCAGGGCCAGATCAAACTCCAACCTCTTGGATATTCCAGGTAAATGAAGTGCTTCAGTAGCATAACCCATCCCAAGCATAAATTGCGCTAGATCATCATGATGTTCTCGGCCAAGTCGACTGGCCCATTTTACTGCACTAACAGCATCTCCATAAGCTGCCAAACATCGGCAACGGATACCAGGATGGCTGAGGGATATTGCATGAGCGCACATATATCGATCAATTAGCCAAAGAACACCATCTCGAACACCTACAATTAGAAGAGGTCCAACTGGTCGTGTTTGCTCTGCAGGGAAACGAGTGACAGCTACTGCAACTCCACCACCACCAACTGCCACCTCATTAGTTTTACGAGCTTCCATCTCCTTGAGCACACTCGATGCATCACCATCAACTCTTGACTGTCTAGGCAATGACAGAAATGGAGGAATAGAGGGTGCATGCTGAAAAGAAGCCAACCGCACAACTTGTAGCATTGGGGGTCTCAATGCTATCCTCTCTTGTGGATTTGTTTGTGGATTGTCGACTGCCATCAATGCCAATTCTCCATGTTCAGCAACAGCTCTTGCCTGTGCCTCTTTAAGTTTCATTTCCTCTTTTCTTCGTTTTGTTTCTATGTCAATAGGCGCAACCCCAGCATCCACAAAAACACACTCAACGGTAGTTGGTGTAGCAACAAATAACTGCCTTCGCTGCCAAACTGCCCCAGTGGCATAAGGAATTGCCACATCCCCCAAGTATCTAAACTGTGGACGCAAGGAACATATGACAATGTGCTGCGGATAAGCAAAAGCACAATACTCAACTGTATGATCCCACGCGGTCCATTCTGGTTGAGGAAGAAGACCACCCACTGGTTGAAATGTTTCCCAGCTGTATAATTGGAAGTTCTGTGGTGCTGATTCAGCTGCAGATTTTTGAGAACTGTCTTCCATAGTGCTAAATGAAGACACAGAACTACTTCCAAAGCCCGATAACGGCATAGATTGAATTGTTGAGATTGCTGTAGCAGCAGCAGGGCTAACCCTTCGAGAAGTTCGATAGGCCACACCAAGTAATGCCCCTCCATGCAAGCCAATAACTGGTTCACTTCGGCTTCCCACTGACTTCATTAATACATTTGATGTCCCGTCATCCAGCAATATACGAACTTGAACAGTAGCAGAAGAAGCAGCAGACGCAGCAGCT
Organism: Nicotiana noctiflora; assembly: GCA_032618575.1. Classification (NCBI taxonomy): domain Eukaryota; kingdom Viridiplantae; phylum Streptophyta; class Magnoliopsida; order Solanales; family Solanaceae; genus Nicotiana; species Nicotiana noctiflora. The sequence continues at coordinate 16,990 of JASVEL010010594.1, forward strand.
GCTGCTGCCTGTGCTGCAGCTGCAGCAGCTTCCTTTGCTTTTCTAGATGAACCTTTTGGAATAATGGGAATTCTAGGAGGGAGTGCAGATTCCAACAAAGCAAACCTATCTCGACAAGTATCCCAAGCCAACAGCCTTGCGCTTCCAGAATCAACGACTGACCAATCGCTGACCTTGTAGATACAGAAGTAAGGAATATCAGGCCATACGATTGCTAGATACCTGCAAAACATTACAGTTCAAACCTTGTAAAACTGTCCAGTACAACCTAAAAAAGGCATATAGAGATAATGGATGAGGCTTTTAACAATATGAGGCAATAAGACAAATCATGACAATGTTGATGATACTAAATGCCGCCTGCTACACTAAGCCTGATATGGGGATTGAGTATCACTAGCATCTGTGAACCACTTACTTCCCAGAACTGCTGACAGAAAGAACTGAGTATGAATCATGTGGAGCTGGAGTAGTAATATGCTTTTTGGTTTGTTTGACATAGAGTTGTTCAGGATTCTCTCCTCTGAACCGTCCCGTGTCACTCAAAGAGCCATTACTTCCGAGTGCTGGAGGAGTGGTGTTGGATAACTGAAATTGCAACAGCTTCAATTCTCGTTCAACTACATAGACAGCAGTATGTTCACGACTTCCTATTGGTGTTGGCAGTGCTGCTACAGGAGGAAGAGACTTCTGATCAAATTCACACAGAATAATGCCAATATTGGTTCCAGTAGCTACAAGGTGTGGCTGTAAAGGGTGTGCAACCATAGAATAAACCTAAAAGACCAGAGAGAATACATGAAAAAGATGTAGTCAATTCATCTTCAAAAAGTCAAATAACTAGATGCCTCTCAATGTAGAATTTTAACCCTATACGTTATGATAGAGTGCGTAAACAATCCTCAAAATTATCTAGCAGAAGAAACTAGTGGAAATTCTTCTTACAAAACGGAAACTACTATAAAAATTACTTTCCCATTGCAATTGCCAGACTTGATACACGAAGGCTTTGCTCGTCTTAAACACTAAACTCTTATTGGTTTCATTTTTCCAGCATATCATAATGTAGATTTAACATTTCAAATAATCAATCTTCCTAAACCTAAGAAGTTGCATAAGGAAAAATAGGTCGAATTTGAAAGAATATACAGCAAGGAGAACATTAAAATAAAAAACGTTATTTATCTAAAGTAGTTTCACCTTCAGCTTCTTGTGAGAGGCAAGCAATTGTGGAGGAACTAGTGCAGAAAGTTCACACAATGGCCTTGTAAGAGCAGAATAGGTAGGATGCTCGATTGCCCTGCAAAGTTGCAACAGAAAATCATGTTCTGTCCGAAGAGGGAAAACTTTAAGCAGTGTTAATAATGTTCCAAGGGAGGCATGTGAAGTACGCCTACCATATATGGGAATCTTTGACACAGGTCAAGATATCGAGGTTGGGAGCCCGTGGATGGCACCACGACGCTACACTGTGACAAGCTAGCTTTGGAACAGGTTTTATTCGACGCAGTTCCTACAATTGGGTTGAAATTATTATTATCAGAATATATCCCCACGTAGTAAAGCTAAAAATCAAAGAGATCTTGCACCAATACCTTAAAGGAGACAGTGTCCCAGATTGCTAATGTTTTATCAGCACCAATAGTAATGAGCTGTGGTGCATTACCAATCATTCTAGAGAGCTCTATAGCAACAACCCCGCCATCATGAGCCTATAAAATATAACATTGGAAGGTGAGGAAAAGCTTCAAGGATTTGATAGAAGCAGGTAAGGACTTGCAGTTCTATCAAATTTCATCTATCAGTGATTTTCCAGATGCATTCCATGGGCTTAATCGTTCTCATTTTTGCTTTTAGCAACGGCAAATGAAAATCTTATTAGTGAGAAATTAAGTTGCAATAGAAATTTAAAAGGAGATAAAACTGAAGGAATAAGAAGATACTTTTAAGCTGAGCTTAGGAACAAGCTCTCTCGAATCAAGAGCGTTGTCTGCACTCCAAAGTACAAGCAATCCATCACTACCACCAGAAACTAAAAGAGACTGCATACACATGATAGCAAAGAAAATGGCAATGAGATATCAAACAGAAAAAATATTAAAAGTATAACAGTTTCCGCCAGGTGAACCTAGTCAATTTTCTTACGTAAATTATATGAGAACACATAATTGACACTTACAGCAGTTCTGTTTAAAGTAAAAAATCTCATAGAGTAAAATGTCCATGTTCTTCATTACAACAATTCATTTTCTTTACGGAACTTCAGTTTCTTTTTCTCAGTTTACACATTGAGAGGGAAACACAAGGGACATTCAGATGGGGAATGGATGGACAACAAGCATATATAATTCTGTAGTCCAGTTTCATTTAACAACGTATAACTACAAAGTGAACTAGGTATACAACCACGCAAACGAAAAACCTCAGATAGATGTTTCCCTTTTCCCCCTTACTTCTCTCTAACAGAGAAACCGACATTGTCCTAAGAAATTATATGCTTCATTTGAGATTTTTCAATCGGACAGTAAATGAATTACTAAGACAAGAAATACTTCAGAAGAACCTAAGTTCCTTCTATTGAATTGTGTGAACCACCAAATCTAAAGTTTAAGTTGTTCCTTATCGTAAAAGAAAGTTTACAGTGTTAGAGAGAGGACGCCATTCTTTAAGTTGAAGTACAGCTACATTGTAGGTTGAAAATCCTCTTTAAGCTCTCTGTGTTTTATCATAAAAACTGGAAAAACATACTTTTCACAATCAATTTATTATTATTTTGGCCCTACCAAGCCTTCAAAGTCTAAAAGAGAAGTGATTCACAATCATTTTTTTTTATTGTTGATGTGATTCACAAGCTTTACTGGCTGATTCCTCCGCACACAGAAGATCAATTGCAAACAAATTGCAGGTTTAACTTATATGAAAGCTGCAGAGATGGACCATATCTTGGCATAATATGGTACCATCTCTTTCTCGAAAAACACTTCTCATCTTATTCAAGAAGAGAGAAGAGGAAAATGTCAAGCACATCAAAAAAGGAAGCCAGCGTAATCAAAATTTGCTGCTTAGATATTATTTCAAATATTTGAAATAAGTATTTTTTTTAAACAATCTGGTCCATTATATCAACTTCAAACTTGAAATAGAGAATTTTAAGTTTGAAAAACACGTTCGAGAGTATTTTAAGTTTCAACTCACAAACTTCACCTTTTTTTCAACTTCAAATTCAAATACTCTTTTTTTCAACTTTAACCAAGTCATGTTCATTGCTTTAGCCAAGTATAATCAAGGAGCGATTTTTCAAACACAATCTATCTCTAGAATTATAAACGGAGATACTAGGTTATGGATCAAAATTTCAAGTCCACTACATAGTGTAAGGTGACAAAAAGGATCTAAGCATCCACTGGAAGCATAACAAGTACCTCGCCAGAAGCAGCCATGAAACTCATCAAACAAGAAATTGCTCCCTTATGACCTCCTGTGTATCTTCGTGCAAGCTGCAGAAGAAGTCTTATTCATCTACTCATTTTGACAACGAATGGAACCATATCAGAAAGACTTGAAAAACCAAATATCCTAAAATGAGACCTTCCATGTTATCATTGAAAGAACTCTAATAACACCATCTGACCCTCCAAAAGCCACAAGAGGGCCATCAGCAGCAGTTGTTTTAGAAAGGAATACCATACTGCAAGCGATTCAAAAGAACAAGCAAATTAAGATAATCAGATATGGTCTTTCAACTTTCCATGACCCAGAAAACAACTTTTGTAAGCAAGAAGACCAAACACCAGTATGAAAAAGAAGAATCCATTTTAGCTCAAACCAAAAACCAACAAACTCTATTATTTATATAATTAGTCATCCTTTTTTAGCAATCTTGGCTTCTAAGCAATTCTAACATCTGGTCTGTCATTCAACTGGTAGGAATTCCACCATTTTCAACCAATTCAATGAACCCTTGACATCCAACTACATATTATTAAATTTGAAGTCATTCTCGATTTATCCTACTCCGTATTTCAACAAAATTGGGCAATGATCTGAGATGCTTCTGGCAAGAACTCTCTGTTTCATGCACTCGAATGTTTCATCCCAGTCATCGTTATTGACTCAATTCTTGAAGCTTTATTGCCAGAATTGTCTCTAAACCAAGTAAATTGGCCCCATGAAGAGGCAAATCAACTAAAGATAGGTCTGGTGTCATCTCCACAAACTCTTTTATGAATTTGGTAAATTTAGCATTCAAAAAACTCTACCAATCACCCATGAACAATCCCAAAGCCCTCTTTACGCAGACGGCTCTTCCTATAGAATTTTTAGTCTTTCCTTGTACCAAGTCAATACACCCCATTAAAACCAGTTTACATCATGTTCACCTCCCTCTGGTTGCACTGTGATTGTGTGATAAGTCATTGATTTATGATTTAGTTATCTCCATTGTCATCTCGAAAGGTTCTTTCCAACTCACAATTTCGTAATCTCATTTAGCCTAAACAAAAAGACGCGTTGAAGACATATCTGCCTAATTAAACTTAGATCTTGTTAAACACAGTAGTTTTTCTCACTTCCGGTTTCCCAACTGTTGTTGAGACTTCTCCTCACTTCAATGTATAAAGTCTAGTGGTGAGGAACGAAAAATGGCATCTCTAGCTGGTTGGCAATTTGGGGGTTTATTTAACTCAAGAGTCAAGACAATTTAACAAAAAAGAGGTATAGAAATCTGAAACGGGTGCTACTTATGCTTGAAAAAGAATGAGAACATAGATCAACTGTTTTTGCATTGTCCTGTAACAAAGAACATGAGAGACACATTTTTCTGCATTTTGGGAGTACAGTCAGTGTTATCAAAGACGAAAAGCGCAAGAAAACTCTAAGGTCTGTTGGGGCTTTAAGCGCAAAGCGCAAATAAAGCGTGAGCTTTAATGAAAAAAGGCGCAACTAGATAAAAAGTAAAAATATGTATCTGTAGTCTAAGACTAATAATTATAAGTATGAATAACAAATATACGGTGAAAGAAATTGAAAAAGAATTACGATAAAGTGGAATATCAATTGTTTAATGATGCCTTTTCAGGATTACACTCATTTGCAAGTAAAAGTATGCCTAAGAGCCTTGATGCGATACTAAAGCGCCCACAAAGCGAGGCAAAGCGTTCAACCTGTTTTGAGCCTCGCTTCAGGGCTTAAGCGCGCCTTTGACAACACTGTGGTTAGTACCAATTAGGCTGAAGGAAGCATTTATTAACTGGGGAAAATTGGGAAATCCATCAGAAATACATGGCAATTGGTTCCATCTTGTTGCATTGGAGCCTTAGGACAGAGAGGAACCTGAGGTGTTTTCAATCTTTTGATGGAGTCTCAACTCCAATTCATGTATGCTTATTGAATACTTTTGCTTGGTGTAACCATTGTAATGTAAATAATGCTCTAATGTTTTTGGATTTTGTAAGCCGCTTGAATTTTAGATAGGAGTGAAAGGAGTGTACAGGATCCCCCTGTTTTTGTATTGCTTTTGCATCGTCTGGATGTTGGTCCCAAAATTCTCCTTTTTCCAGACTAAAAAAGGAGTATACCGGAGAGTAAGGAATGAGGAGTGATTGTTGTAATGAGTAAAAGCAGTCAGAAATAGCAAGCAAACTTAGTGAAGTGCTGATTAAGTGGGACAAACATGAGATGCTCTAACTTGGCTGGTAGTCGGCAATGCTGATCTATCAAATAGTGGCATAGAAAACTTAATTTCCAAGGGAAATGGTAGTCTTAAAAAATAGTGCAGCAAGATAGTTTAGCTTTTAGGCAGATTCAAAAAGATTTAATTCGTTAAGAACAAAAAAAATCCAAAAAACTAGATAACACAAAACAGATATTGACGGATTTAAGACTTGCCATAGAAGTGATTTGTTGTCAAGCTCCTGCTTTGGTACATCGCGGCCACGCATTGTCACCAAGTCTAAGAAGATAGCTTTGTTCTCACAACAAATCACAAGAAAATGGCGCCCTTTGGTTGATGCAGCAGGAGAAGTAAAAGTTGAAGTGACATGACCGGCAGCTGCTGGGGACTCGGCAGCAGCAGACTGATTCCGCCAGAGTTGCCAAAAGCGTATATCATCATCGTAAAAGCTAACCTGTTTTACACTTGAACCATGCACCAGAATGGCATACTAAGATTCAACAAAGACACTAAAGAAACTGAAAGAAAATGGAAGTCTAAGGTAAGAATCAATTACCTCCCACCTCGTATGGCTTCTGTAGGTTTCCCTCTAGGCTCTGCATACAACATTGATATCAATCTAAATTCTACCTAAATTAGTCAATTTAAGATGATACATATACCCGACTCCCAGTAGTCTGCGACTGAGGCATAGTAATAGATGTTGCTAATGTTACTGAAGTGCCAATGTAATAATAATTAGCATAAATTAATAAGCACGAAGACCTACCTGATTCACCCTCGGCAAGCTTCTCCAGTTTAGCACCAACCAAACGCCGCTCATCAACACCACCAGGTTTCAGTTCATAAATAATCTAGCAACACAATTTGCTATTATTTATTAATCGAACAAACAGAAAGCATAATACCGAAAATATTTCACGAGAAGACAAACCTGGCGGTGCTCCCAATTCCAAACGGAGACGTGATCGGATGCATCAGCGGTGACGAGCCAAGGATGCGTCGGATGCATATGAATCTTCACGATCTTATCATTTGTCGGACGAAATGCCCTTAGGCGCAGCATTTTTTCCAAATACTTTATGAAAATGCAAGCAACTAAGAAATGGATCTGATTATAAATACATGTATTTTGTGCTGTTTGGTGCTGCAAGGAACTGAATCGCGCTTTCTCTCTAAGTGTCTGTCTTCCCAATTTCAGATGATAATGACGGATCTTTTCCGGCGGGTACTGGTGGTTGTTGGAGTGTTTAGCCGGTTCAGTGAAAATGGTTAACTATGGGTTTAGGACGGGCGGATTGAAAGACGCCTTGGACCGGCGAGCGAGAAAGGAGATGAAGATAGACAGCCGAGTGTCATTTTTTAAAAAGAAAAATCAACTGTTTAACTGTGCTCTCCGTCAAAAATTTGCAAAAATAAATAAATAATAATCGGATTATTTAGTAAGTGTATTCTTGGAAATTTGGATAGTTTATAGGACCTCAAACTGGACCCAACAAGATTGGTAGAACCCGAAATAGTCTTAAAAAAATATAATAAGACCCGAAAAAGGCCCGCTTTTATAGAAGAAGCACAAATGAAATTTCTATTTTCAATTTTAATTATGGTATTCTTAAAGAACTTTGAATTAAGACATATATTGTGGTTATTGTATGGGTTAGAATCTTACCCTATAATAACAGCTAACGCTAATCACCTTTTCTTTAATAATTAAGAATAATAAGTGGGATGACCTTTTATAATTGATAGTAATTGACGGTCGCCTTGTGTGATTAATGAGGCTACGGCCCATTTGTTACCCGGAAGAAAAACTGTAATGTGGTTCCAGTCATCAACTGTCATTTCACACAGCTCATAACTATAAATATCAAGAAACAGAGCAGGAAAAGAAAACTCTCATTCCCCATGGGGACTCTCCGAATATAGAGAGAGAAAAGGGAGAGATTCGTAGATATAAAGAAAAAATCGGAGATTAGAGGGGAGGATGGTTGTAAAGCTCTGAACCTTTCTATGGAGAGGCAGACCACCCTATTACCATCAATAAAAATTGTATGTATCTCCCACCCCTATGAGAAATATTCTTAATTATTCTTTTCTTTACTTGATTCTTGATTTATTACGACTTGCTATGATTGGCCCATAATCTATGTATGTTGTTTTGTATTCACACAGTATATAATAATTTTTGAGCCAAACAGTTATTATTTCACATGAATGTGATATAAAAATAATAATAGTAAGTTATATTTGGTTCTAGAATCGCTTATTTTCACGGAAAATCCAACCAAATATGAAATTAATAATCTCATATTTTATCACAACATTGGTGTCCATTTTTCCATGAACTTAATGTGGGGTCCATCCCATTGATTGGCAATAGTTGACAATATCCTTGTGCCTATTTTTGCCTATGAATTTACTTTGGCAGAGAAGCTTGATAGAAGATTTTACTTGGAGCCAAAGTATACAAAGATATGGAGGAGAATTAAAATTTTCCTGTAGCACACTTGGTGCTCAAGCTTATTTTCTCCTAGCTTCCTCACTTCTTAAAAACACACCAACAAAGAGAGAAAGAAAGAGTGAGGCATTACATATATGGTATAAGAAAATAGTCTGTGAGAAAAATAAAGAGTGTGAGCGATATTGTAACAACAACAATCCAGTATATTCCCACAAGGTGGGGTCTGGGGAGGGTAATATGTAGACAGGGCCTTACCTCTACCCGAGAGGGCAGAGAGGCTGTTTCCAATCGACCCTCGGCGCATGGAAAAAAGGCAAACAAAAACAAAAACAAAAACCGCATTAGTTACTCCAGGATACACCTCATAAAAATTATCTAAACATAAGATGCATATGTACCATAAAGAAACAGGCATGCAATGATATCAAAACAGTAACTACCATAAATGACTACCAAAAGAGAATACAAACTAATCATCTATGGGCGGCCCTACCACGCCTCACACCCCGGGAAATGAGTATGAAAAATCTAGAAACCCCTATCCTACAACCCCGATACTAGACCTCCAGACTTTCCTATCAAGGGAGGTAAGAACACACTAGGAGCAAAGCGGAGAATTCTTCTACGAATTTTTCACTTTCTTTTTCCTATTTTTATTTTTGATTATGAATTATAGTATTGTAGTTATGCATACTATTATGATTAGCTAATTTGTTATCTAGAGTTTTGATGGAACCTCTTGGAGGATGAATTCTTATTATGTTTTAATATATTTTAACCTTTGAATTTGTCTATTTGTTCAACTACGTGATTATTTCAGCGGATTGAGTAGTCATTGATTGACTGTGCCTATTTATTATGTGTTGCTTGATAAATGATACATATTTAGGTGGTTCATGAACAACGTCACTCCTAACGTATGTGCGACATTAATAAAACAATTTTGAAGGTAGGTTTAGAAATAACAAAGCCTTGAGTGGTCATAGTGAGGAGTTAGATGAAGCCAACTAGCGTAGTTCGAGAAAATATACCATGTAAAAATTATTGTAGTTGCTCGAGAGAGAATTACTGTCACACCTCCTTTTTTCACCGCACATATGTGTAAAACGTAAATGTGCCACTGTTTAATACTACACCCCGAGAAGAGATATAATAATAATCAGTAAAGGAGTTTTTTCCACTTAAAGGACAGTCGGAACGGGATCAATTTATTTAATTTTTCAGAGTCGCCACTTGGGAAAATAATGGTGTCCCAAGTCACCGGTTTAATCCCGAACCGAGGAAATTTATGACTCTGTATACAGTCTGCGAAATTAGAAACCTGGATAAGGAATTCTGTTAACCCGGGAGAAGGTGTTAGGCACTCCCGGATTCCGTGGTTTTAGCACGGTCGCTCAACTGCAATTTTTGTTTTTATCTGATTTCTTTATATATTAACTATGTGCTTTTAATGTTCCGCTTTTCAATTTTAGAAGAATTGCGACGTCACGAAAACACATTTCAAGTCACACCGCAACCGGTACGCCTGTGACTTTAATGTATTTCGTGACGTCGCAATTCTTCTAAAATTGAAAAGCGGAACATTAAAAGCACATAGTTAATATATAAAGAAATCATATAAAAACAAAAATTGCAGTTGAGCGACCGTGCTAAAACCACGGAATCCGGGAGTGCCTAACACCTTCTCCCGGGTTAACGAAATTCCTTATCCGGATTTGTTCGTAGATTGTAACAGAGTCAAACATTCCTTAGTTCGGGACTTGGGACACCATTATATTCTCAAGTGTCAACTCTGAAAACTTAAATAACTAATCCCGTTCTGACTGTCCTTAAATTGGAAAAACTCATCTATGCCCTCACGGGTAAAGTAGCATAATAATATATGAAAAAAGGAGGTGTGGCAGCTCTGGAGACTCTGTTGGGAATAAGAAACCCAGAACTTCGGGTCGTGGTTTAAGAATTCGAGCTCAGTTAAATTGCTATTTTTTGTTTATATCTGATTTCCCATTATATGTTTTGATCAATGTGCTATATATTTACCACTTTGATATTACGTGAACTGTATATATAAAAATTGTGCCGAAAACCCTTCTCTTCTTATCTCCGGGGATGTGCTTACTGGTTGAGACTCCCCTTTCCGTTAGTGTCAATACCAAAAATAAGAAAAAGAGGCCGGATAAGTTACAAAGCCGATTGACTCCGCGGGTCACCGGTACGTAGCCCCCTCCTCGATCCGAGTTGTCCGCTCGGGTACACGGTCTAGTACCATTGAAAACATCAGGATATTGAGCCTAGATTTAGGACGTTTATTTGCATCATATCCGACTTAGGGGACTCAACACAGGGGTTGGGTCCGTCTAGGACAGGTGACCCGGTAACCAAAAGACCGAGCATGTTATATGTTGCATTTATTTGTCCTATTATGCCGATTGGCTAAATTCCTGAAAACAAAAAGAGAGAAATTTTAGATATCGAAATATTGTCGATTGCTTAAAAAGAAAATTTGAAAAATAGGTAGAACAATTTTGTTGAAATAATTGGTCAAATAATCCTGACCGAACTACGCAGGTTTGATTCTCGCCATTAGGTGGGATACGTAGGCAACCCTCATCGGGTCCAACCACCCCTTTTAAAAAATCAAAAAAAAATGTGTGTTTTAATTCAATAAAATCAAAGTGATGCTATTTTTAAAAATAGCCGAATGTTCCGAAAGGACGCCGGAAGGCTGTTTTTGCAAAAATGGCCACTTTGACTCTTTTCTTTTTGAATAATGGCCTTGAAATATTCCTTATGGAAATGTTGAAAGGCCACCCCTTTCAAAAAATAAAAAAAAATGTCGAATTGTAGTTTTCAATAAATCGAAGTGACGCTGTTTTTGAAAAATAGCCGAATGCTCCGAAAGGACGCCGGAAGGTTGTTTTTGTAAAAATAGTCACTTTGAATCATTTTTAATAATTTGCGGGCACAGCCTTGAAATATTCCTTGTGGAAATGTTGCAAGGCCATAGCCGCAAAATCAAGTTCCGGGTTCACACCCCGTTTGCAAAAATAACCAAAAAATGTCGAATTTTTTGATTTTGTTATAAATAAGTCGGGTGATGCTATTCTTGCTTAAAATTAGCCGAATGTCCCTCAAAAGGACGCCGGAAGGCCGTTTTTGCAAGAATAGCCACTTTGAGTCGTTTGGAAATAATTTTGGACACATCCTGGAAATATTCCCTCGCGGAAATGTCGAAAGGCCGTATCCGCAAAAAATTAAGTTTGAGTCATCGCTCAACTTTTCAAAAAATATCCACTTTATCAAATAAGCCATTATGTGGCCAACTTTGTAGAAATAGTCATAATTGACACCAAAAAATATTCTTATTCTTGTAGAAATCTCCTACACAAGTTTGTAGTTGGAGTCGGCTTCTATAATTTTCCTTCAAAGAAAAAAAAATCAAAAAAAAAAACAAATAAACATCTCTTTATTTCTTGCATTAATTTGCAAGAACTACGCTCGTCCGATTCATGCGGGGTCATGATACGTAGGCAATCCACATAGGATTCGACCATTTCCATAACCAAAAAGAAAAAAAAATGAAAAACTACAAAAGAAAAAAAAAGGAAAAAAATGAAAAAACCACAAAAAGGGAAAAAGAAAAGAAAATAGCAAAAAAAAAAAACAAAGGAAATCAATAAGTGGAATACCTTAACGCTAACCCGGTGGTTTCGTTCTGTCAATTATCAGAAAGTCGAGGTGGTTGGTTGTGGTAAATTGGAAAGCAAGATCCAAGGAAAATGATAACCGACATCGAAGTTGTTACGAGTGCTCAAGAGACTCAGGGTCAGAAAATTCAACAAGGGTCTACTGTGGTTGAGGAAAACGGAGCATTGAAACAACAAATGACCAAAATGCGGGCCAATGGCCAAGGACAACCTTCTCATGAGTCACAATCTGCTATACAACAAGAACAGTACCACTCTCCCGAGTACCACTCGTACTCGTTTGACCTTCCTGCAAACGTTGAGAAGCTTACCCGAAAGAATGTACATGAAGAAATGGCCCAAAGATTGAAGAGATTAGAACAACGGCTGAAAAACATGCAAGAAATGGCAGGTCAAAAGAGTGTTGCCTTCAGAGATCTTTGTATGTTCCCCGATGTCCACTTGCCGTCTGGTTTCAAGGTTCCCAAATTGGAAAAGTATGATGGACGCGGAAACCCCATAGCCCACCTGAAAAGGTATTGCAACCAATTGAGAGATGTGGGAAGAAAAGAAGAATTGCTTATGGCTTATTTTGGGGAAAGCCTCTCGGGAGTAGCATCTGAATGGTTTTGGGATCAGGACGCATCTGGTTGGCACGTCTGGGATGATTTGGCACGAGCCTTTGTCAAACAGTTTCAATACAATATTGACGTCACCCCAAACCGCATTTCCCTTTCTAAACTGAAAAAGAAACCAACTGAAAGTTTCAGGGAATATGCCATCAAATGGAGAGAGCAGGCAACGAGAGCTAAGCCACCCATGAATGATCACGAGTTGGCCACTGTTTTCCTTCAGGCTCAAGAGCCGGATTACTTTCAAAACATGATATCTGCAGTTGGTCGCTCCTTTGAAGAAATAATCAAAATGGGAGAAATGGTGGAAGATGGTCTTAAGACAGGCAAAATTATAAGTCAAGCAGCTCTCAAAAATGCGGCTCAGGATGTCCAAAGTGAATTCAGTGATGTGAATGGGAGGTATGACGAAATCATGATGACATCAGGGTCGAGAAGAGGTCCTATGAGAACATCTCAAAGGTATACGCAACCTCATCAAGTTTTCCATGACCCTCTTAAGCATTACTACCCGCCTCAGAACCCTCCATACTCTGTTGATCCAGTCCAGTATGTTGCTCAATCCTCAAAACACCCAAGAAAGCGAGCCCGAACATCACAAAATCTTTACCAACCTCCGCAAAATTTTCAAATACCTTATAACCCACATCCAAGCCAGGGGTATGGAAAGGAACAGAAGTTGAAAGATAATTTTACACCAATAGGAGAGTCCTATACAAGCTTGTTTGAAAAGCTAAAACGACGTGGCGTGATTGCACCCATCCCTCCAAATCGGGTGGACCGACGTGCAAGAAGTTTTGACTCATCCAAAAGGTGTGAATACCACTCCAATGCCCTGGGGCACGATGTTGAAAGTTGTCGGGATTTGAAAAGAGAGATAGAAAGAATGATTCAGGAAGGAATAATTGCGGTCCAAGGCAGTGGCATCCAAAACATTGCACATAATCCTTTACCTGCACATAACGAAGCACATTTTGCGGGAATGATGCCCGGTTACGTGGGTGATGAAAATCTTCTTGGGAGGTCAACTGAAGTTGAAGATATTGAAACAGAAAGTGATCTTGGCAACATTAATGCAGAATTCAGTGGCTAGGATGCCATGCTTGTCAATTGGGAAGGTGCTCCGTCTCTTGGAGTTTTGGTGGTATATTTTTGGTGTCATCTCTTTTGCTCGGGTTATTTCAGGGTTGTAATCCGGACGTTGTCTCGAGAGTCAAAACCCTTCTATCTTTCCACTTTGCTTTGTTTAGTAATAAATTTGTTTAGTGCTGTCTAGGTTTGTAATTCTAGTCTAGTTTGTTCGTTTTGTTGTTCGTCTTTTTATTTCAACCCATCAGTTTAATACAACTTTTTGTTTCCCATCATTCCTAGTCATTCCATTTCTAATCACTTTACAGTTCTTCTCATACTGACCTTAGCAACATGACATGCACATAATTCTAAGCCTGATTTTAAAAGTCAATGAAACAATGTTGAAGATGTAATGATACTCGGAAGAAATAAAAACATATTGGAATACTGTGAAGCCGGAATCAAGTGAACATTAGGGAAAGCGTAACATAAAGAAATGCCGTGGAAATGCATCATGCTTCATCGGTTTAAAGCCAAAGGCAAAAGTACCCCAAGGTTAAAGGAACCATTCGTGGTATCGGGATTGTTGTCCAATGGCACTGAGAGTCATCAAGGCAAATATGTGAATCAATCAAAGGTGTTTAACTGTGTAGTTTGTACTTGGTAGGTTTTGAAGATTGGAACGACGAAGGCATTTTATTCGGCTATCCAAACACTTCGTCCATTGCTACCCCTTTGAGCCATATTATATTTTCTTTCATATCCCTCTTCCGGAATCAACAACAAAAATTGAGGATTGAGCGGGGAAATCAAATGGAGAAACAAAAGAAAAGAAAAAAAAGAGAGAAAAGAAAAAAAAAGAAAAAAAAAGAAAAATGCAATACAAGAAAGAAAATCGGGAAAAGTCAAAAGAAATTCATTAATTAATGACGTAGTCCGAACTACGTTTGACTTGATCCCGAAAGGGTACGTAGGCAGCCTCACTGAGGTTCAGTCACAATAAAAGAAAAATCCAAAAAATCCCCCAAGAAGGAAACTAGGGCAGAAGTTATGGTTGTCGAATAAATAAGATTCCGAAAGTTGTAATTTTAACCCACGATGAAATATTTTTGAGCCTTTATATCCTTTTTTCTATATCCCATCCAAAAGCCTGCATTACGGTCCAAAGGAAGACCTTCCGACCAATCGTCAAGAAATGCCGAGTCAAACGAGCAAAGGTGAATCACATCAAGGGCAACACTCCAGTCCGAACAAAGGAGAATGAAGAATTCAAGATGATGAGAACCACCACGAGACTCCAAGATGAGAGAAATCAAAATGAGAGAGTCTTATCGGTGAAAACCCACACGGGCACAGTAAGGCGACGGTGAGTTGAGAGAAAGAAAGATCAAATGAGAGAGGCTTGTCGGCGAAAACCCTACGGGCGCTGCAAGTCGACTAAGGATCAGATCAAAGAAATGAAGTATTGAAGACCGGTTTCACAGCAGAACTTTGCAACAAGAGTTGAACATCAACTTTGTATACGGAGAAGGCTGGAGGGCGAATTACAGAGAGAAAAAAATTCGAAGAGAACGAGGGAGAGCGCCGGAAAACCCATCTCATTTTGAATTCTTGGGGCTAGCCATAGCATCGTACTTTCAGCTCTCCTCTTCCATGTACACCTAATGTACCAATACTTGAATCCCAATATTCACCCACTTAATTTCAGTTCAGCGTTTGGATAACAAAAATTCAAATGAGTCTCTTTGTCTAACAATTTGCGTAGTAACATCGCAACAAGCTTTCTGATGCCGATTTGAGTTCTGGTCGAGGTCGCTGGCGAAATTCCTGATCCGGCTACTACGTTCGCCGCTGCTTAGGGCTTCGCGATTCCGGGTCGATTATTGTTGCTGTTTTCGGTTGGAATTTCGGAGCAAAACCTTGTATTCCTCTGTTATTATTGAAAGTATTACTGATTTCAGGTTCCATTCTATCTTCCATATCTCATCCAACTTTAGTTGGGTTTAATTTTCCTTTGTTAATGGTGTTCTTTCTTTGCTTTCGTTCTTAAATGTTTATGGTCCGAATCTGTTTGGTTTGGGACAAGTGAGACTGTAGTCTGATATGAGTTTTGATCACTGAACTGGTATTCGATTGCGTCGAGTCTCATATAAATGGGCAGTATTTTTACATTAGATTCAGAGTGTCTGTCCATTTGGTGACGTTCGAGTTGATTAATTCCTTTGTTTGAAAGTGCCTGATGTTTCGCGTTTCGTTTCTTTGATTGATTGAGCGATGTGTTTTTCGATGAGTTCAAAACAACTGACTCTCTGCTTTTAGTCATGTGAGCTTGCTCTACTGACCTAATCAAGTGTAAACATGAAAGAGTTATTAATTCTATTAGATCCGTGTCTCTTTTTTATTTTCTTTGTTTGTTTTTTTATTTATTTATTTATTGCTTTATTTTATGACTTTATTAAATTGTTAAATTAATTAATTCCTAAAATTTATTTGATATCTATTTTATAGTAATTCTCAATTAAAACATTAAGATGCTATTTTTATTTTTCTTTAATTGTTCTAAAATGAATTAATACCTACTAGCAAAAATTAATTTCCTAAATGCAAATGCATATTTTTTGTATTTTTTTTTATATGATTTTCCATGCAACTAATTAATACGAATTGTAAAAAATAAGGAAAAATATTTATTTTGAATTTATGGGAATAACTCATATATAGGGTAAAAAATCACGTGCTCACAGCTGCCCCTCTTTGCTCGGGAATACGAAGAGTTTCCGTGCAAAGATAAGTGAGCAACTATGAACGATTTTTACTCGTTCGAGTTTTCCGTTGTGAAGCATTTTGAAAAACTTTGACCGCACCCTACTTCAGAGGTTGCCTACATATCCTGGGCTAAACAGGAATCAGGTCAGTGTAGTTCGGGAGTGATGGAGTATCGAGGTTGAGAGTCGAGGTTCCGTCCGAGGCTCCGGTCCGCTGTCCCGTTATTACATCAAAATTGAGAAAGACTAACTAAACCTATCAGCTACGAGTTACAAAATTCCTATCTATGAGTCTTCCGAAGCTTGATCTTGAGTTGGTTGGTGCTTCATGCGGACCCTGATCTGAATCTTGATGCTTGTTAGCCGCAGGTGTTGGTTCAATCTTCTTCAGCTTTTGGATCAAGTCCGGACATATAGTGCTCATGATTTCAGGTGGGCTCCTAGTTGCTGAGCCTTGACTTGTATTTCTCTTGTTATTGCCTCGACTTGTTCAACTTCTTTTCACCGGCATTCTTGTTCTTGCCTTGACTTGTTCAAACATTCTTCAATATGAAGTATTCGTCCATTCTCCAGGTGGACCTCTGCTTGTGACAAAATAAACAACCAAAGAAAGATTTTTCTGCCCCAGTATGGTGACCGGGCACATCATGTTATTGAATGTCCGAATTTTTCATTTTTTTTTCATTTTATTATTATTATTTTTTTTCATTTTTTCTTTCTTTTTCTCTTTTTTTTTCTTTTAAAAATGCAGATATGCATGAAATGAAATGCAGAAAAATATTCCCGTGTTAGAAGGTGGGCGCCTAACAGAAATTAAACGTGCAATGCGATGCAGAAAAGTATTCCCGTATTGAAGGTGGGCACCTAACAGAATTTAAACGTGCAATGCGATGCGTAAATGTATTCCCGTATTTGCAGGCGGGCGCCTAACGTAAATTAAACGTGCAATGCGATGCGTAAATGTATTCCCGTATTCGAAGGCGGGCACCTAACGTAAATTAAACGTGCAATGCGATGCGAAATGTATTCCCGTATTTGAAGGTGGGCGCCAACGTAAATTAAACGTGCAATGCGATGCGTAAATGTATTCCCGTATTCGAAGGCGGGCGCCTAACGAAATTAAACGTGCAACGCGATGCTCGAAAAGTATTCCCGTATTAGTAGGCGGGCACCTAACGAATTTAAACGTGCAATGCGATGCAGAAAAATATTCCCGTATTTGAAGGCGGGCGCCTAACAGAAATTAAACGTGCAACGCGATGCAGAAAATATTCCCGTATTCGAAGGTGGGCGCCTAACAGAAATTAAACGTGCAACGCGATGCTGAAAAGTATTCCCGTATTAGAAGGTGGGCGCCTAACAGAATTTAAACGTGCAATGCGAATGCAGAAAATATTCCCGTATTGAAGGTGGGCGCCTAATGTAAATTAAACGTGCAATGCAAAATGTATTCCCGTACTGAGGATCGGGGAGTGGATTTTAAAGGATGCTACCTTCCTCTTTTTGGTATTTTCTTTTACCAATTATCTCTTGCCTGTGAATTTCTCCACTTATTTGGCGAACTTTCTCTTTTGTGTTTTCTATTTTCCACATAGGTCACATTCACTTTAAAGTGATGAGTGACAATTTGTTCCTTCATGAAACAAAATTTATTAGATATAAACTGCTGGCAACTGGCATCTGCCGTCCCTGCTTCTTATTGCCTTCCTCTTTTTTGCTTTTCTCCTGCCGTGTAACTTTCGGCTGCTTATCTCTTTATCTTAGGTGAAACATTCATCGGACCAAGACTTTTATCTTGGGAGAAAGTTTCAACAGACTAAGATTGTATCTCACTGGACTATGTCCATTTCAATGTAATCTCAGGAGGATTATCCATCGGACTGAGTTTATGACTCCAGGAGATAATTCATCAGACTGGGTCCATTTGCAATTCAGACTTTCTTATCTTTCCTTTCTTTTTCGACTTCTTACCTTTCTTTCTTTTCCAACTTCCGATTTTACCTTTTGTTTTCAAATTGCATTATCCCTTTATCTTAGGTGAAAAATTCATCAGACTAAGACTTTTGTCTTAGGAGAAAGTTTCAGCAGACTAAGATTCTTTCCTTTCATCTTAGGTGAAAAATTCATCAGACCAAGACTTTTATCTTGGGAGAAAGATTCAACGGACTAAGATTTTATCCTGTTATCTTAGGTGAAAAATTCATCGGACTAAGACCCTTGTCTTAGGAGAAAGTTTCAACAGACTAAGATTGTATCATTCTCCGATATTTGCTCCATTTACCTTTCAGCTTGAATTGTTCATCTTCAAAAACAATTGTATTCACTTTCATGCTCTTCGGATGACTATCCGACGACAGAAAATTTTTTCCTGCCCCTGTTTGACAATATCTTTTGCTCCTGTTTCAAAGCAAAGAAAACTCTGTCAGTTTAAAAATGCGGTGGTTGGTTGTGGCCTTGAACTTTCCGCTTGAATGCTTGGCCTGTTCACCGACTATCCATTTTCACTTCTTCTTTGTTCAAAATCCGCCTCTCTTTAGGCATGTATGTTCTTCCATTCTTGACGGATCCCACAATTCCGATCTTGAAGTCTACGATTTCTTCAATGATTTCATTGGACAACCTTGGGGTGTTTCTTGACTGGCTCTTTCTTTTGTCAGAATACACTCCCATATTTCCATTTGTTATATTTTCCCCCGAGTTGGCACTTTGCCGACCTTTGCGTCTTGCATGAACCCCAAACGTTTTTATTGTTGCCCGCTCCATTGCACATGTTGCTCTTTTGGCTTAAAGCACTGGCCTTGGCCTTTCCTCACTTACGACAATTGTCGTGTTGGCCAAATCCCATCCTGTGCAATTGGAAAGCTTGGTGGTGTCACACCTCCCTTTTTACTACCCCACATAAGCATAAATATAAATACACTTGTAGGGTATACCCCGATGCTTAAATATCCGAAACGGATAAAAATAACGTAAGGGAAGGAGTTTTTCCAATTAAAGGACAATCGGTTCGGGATTTTATTGAGATTAATCAGAGTCGCCACTTGGGAATGATAATGGTGTCCCAAGTCACCGGTTAATCCCGAATCCGAGGAATTTTGACTCTTAAAAATGTCTGCGAAGCAAAGATCCGGATAAGGAACTCTGTTAACCCGGGAGAAGGTGTTAGGCATTCCCGGGTTTCGTGGTTTTAGCACGGTCGCTCAATTGTCGTTCTCGACTCTTGTTTGATTCAACATAGATTTTAACAACATATAACGCCTTTTACTTTAAGTATTATTTTTATGGAATTTGCGACATTGCGAAAATACGCCTCGAGTCACACCGCAACCAGTACGCCTGTGACTTTCGGTGTATTTCAACTTTGCCGGGATTTGGATTTGAGTCGCACCAAGTGCACACTCGTTCATAGGAAAGTACGTTAAATCGTGCCCTAAATAACGTCTATCGGCTTTTAAATCTTTTGGGAGAAGCTATGGAATTCGCTATTAGCTTTCCCGAGTCTACTTTATTATCTTATTACTAAATGGGGGCCCCGCTTGATTAACGTTGGGCGAGGCTCGTCCCAATTCAATTTTTAAGTTCGATCCTAAGAAGTGTATACTACGTCTCTCTAATTGTGTTTTTTCCTTAATCGTTTCCTAATACTAAGCATTCCCGACCCTTTCGATTTCTATTGTTATTTGGGCCTGGACCTTCACGTCAATTAATTAGATCAGCAATGGGCGAAGCCCAAGCCTTAAAGCCCAGGCGGTCTTCAAGGCTTTCTTTCAATGGACCAGTCAGTTTCGTATGGCAGTTTAGGCCCACGTTACACATAGGGTCCGAACCAAATTGTAATAACAAAGAGTATAACACAAAATTCATATAAAGAAATAAATACTCAGAATTGGAAATGAAATCAAATCACCTTTATTTATTAATAAGGAAACCAATACACAAAAACAGTAGTCTTAAGTTAATGGACTATGTACATGAAGAGCTCAATCCATTGTTATCACTATACGCTCAAAACTAAGAATTTATACTAATATCTAATTATTTGCTAAGGAGGTATTCTAGAACACAACCTACTTAACTAGGAAATTAAAGTGATTTAACTAATTATTCACAGCATCAAAAGAGAAACTAAACGATTAATCACAGATGTTTGCTATATTACCAGTTTCATTGCGAGCTATACCTCTCATCATCACCGGTTCATCCTAATTGAATTGCTTCAATATCTAACTATTTTCCCTTTTAAAACTCAATCAGATTTGAACCTAGATTCACAGAAGCAGACTAATTATGTAAGCAATAACTATATGAGTCTCTATATCTAAGCGATTTAAGGGTTTAAACAGGACGAAACAGTGGATTTTACAGTGACTTAGTTCATTACAACGTTATTAAATCAGTTACGCTTGACTTGAACTAATGTATTTTATCTTCTAAAACTTACTTATACTAAAATGTAGATCCACACCAGATGATTATCTACGTGATCATGGCTTATGAGACTATTGGGAAGAACAGTTAACGATTTGGGAACTTATGATATGCTAACTTATGTTTTAATGTTTTTACCTAATTAAACTAAGTGATATGCTATTACTACTACGATACTACTATTATACTACTTATTCTATCACTAAGCTATTACATCTTTTGTGTTTTGTTTTTTTTTCTCTGCAATCTATTGTAATACACTACAAATAAACTTCAAATTCAAACTAACACTACAACTATTAAGCTAACAGTACACATTTGTTAACACGAAAACTTAAAATGAATCTTCATTTTTATTTCATCCAAATCATCAATACAACTTCAATTGTAGAGAAGTGTACCTGGATTTGAAAGGAATGGGAAAATGGCAAATCAACAAGGCGGTGAAAATACATCAACAACAACAGTAACAACCAGCAGTAGCTTCAACACCTCAATCCCGAAAATCCCAGCAATACGGAGAAAAACAAAAACAAACCAGTAAAAAATAGAAAAGAAAAATATATTCTAGATTTTCTCTTTGTTTTGGCTTTCTATCTTTGAACTCTTTTCAATTCTCAAAAGAAACTCTCAAAAGAAACTCTCAAAAATTGAAATTTTTGCCATGTATACTTCTGTGTCCAGAATGTATATCGAGTGTATACTACAGCAGGGAATTTTTTTTTTATTTTTACTTCTCTTCCTATTTTTCCTCTCTTTTTTCCCACCCTTTTTTCATAAATCTTCTCTTCTATTTATAGGCAAGAATTTCGAAAATTTTCAGATTTTTTATTAAAAAGAAAATATTTTTTTAATTTAAAGAAAACCCACTAATCCATGTTTTCCTCTCCTTGTTTTCTTCCTTGATTTCCTTGGATAAGAATTTATACTAATATCTAATTATTTGCTAAGGAGGTATTCTAGAACACAACCTACTTAACTAGGAAATTAAAGTGATTTAACTAATTATTCACAGCATCAAAAGAGAAACTAAACGATTAATCACAGATGTTTGCTATATTACCAGTTTCATTGCGAGCTATACCTCTCATCATCACCGGTTCATCCTAATTGAATTGCTTCAATATCTAACTATTTTCCCTTTTAAAACTCAATCAGATTTGAACCTAGATTCACAGAAGCAGACTAATTATGTAAGCAATAACTATATGAGTCTCTATATCTAAGCGATTTAAGGGTTTAAACAGGACGAAACAGTGGATTTTACAGTGACTTAGTTCATTACAACGTTATTAAATCAGTTACGCTTGACTTGAACTAATGTCTTTTATCTTCTAAAACTTACTTATACTAAAATGTAGATCCACACCAGATGATTATCTACGTGATCATGGCTTATGAGACTATTGGGAAGAACAGTTAACGATTTGGGAACTTATGATATGCTAACTTATGTTTTAATGTTTTTACCTAATTAAACTAAGTGATATGCTATTACTACTACGATACTACTATTATACTACTTATTCTATCACTAAGCTATTACATCTTTTGTGTTTTGTTTTTTTTTCTCTTCAATCTATTGTAATACACTACAAATAAACTTCAAATTCAAACTAACACTACAACTATTAAGCTAACAGTACACATTTGTTAACACGAAAACTTAAAATGAATCTTCATTTTTATTTCATCCAAATCATCAATACAACTTCAATTGTAGAGAAGTGTACCTGGATTTGAAAGGAATGGGAAAATGGCAAATCAACAAGGCGGTGAAAATACATCAACAACAACAGTAACAACCAGCAGTAGCTTCAACACCTCAATCCCGAAAATCCCAGCAATACGGAGAAAAACAAAAACAAACCAGTAAAAAATAGAAAAGAAAAATATATTCTAGATTTTCTCTTTGTTTTGGCTTTCTATCTTTGAACTCTTTTCAATTCTCAAAAGAAACTCTCAAAAGAAACTCTCAAAAATTGAAATTTTTGCCATGTATACTTCTGTGTCCAGAATGTATATCGAGTGTATACTACAGCAGGGAATTTTTTTTTATTTTTACTTCTCTTCCTATTTTTCCTCTCTTTTTTCCCACCCTTTTTTCATAAATCTTCTCTTCTATTTATAGGCAAGAATTTCGAAAATTTTCAGATTTTTTATTAAAAAGAAAATATTTTTTTAATTTAAAGAAAACCCACTAATCCATGTTTTCCTCTCCTTGTTTTCTTCCTTGATTTCCTTGCCTCCCACTACTTTATGTCATGTAATTATGATTATTTTTTGCTAAAAAAAATCTGAAATTTTCTTCTTGGGCCAAGGGGTTTTGGGTTGGGTAAGGTTTCTTAGGATTGGGCTTGTAACTTAATTTGCAAGATGGCCCAATCCAAATTTTTTCCATTTTGTTCTTCTCCATTATTCAACTTCCTAATTAATAAAGCCCAAAATACTAAGATTAATTTATAAACTAAAATTATCTTGAAATACTAATCTCATAATAATAATTGTCACCTAATTTTAAATGGTAATTAAAATACAATCACACAATTTGGACATTAAAGGCTAAAATGCAAAAGATGCCTATTTTTGTGATTTTCATTTTTGTAAGATAAAATTAATTACTCCTAATTGTAGAATTAAATCCTAAATGCAAATGCGATATATATATATATATATATATATATATATATATATATATATATATATATATATATATATATATATATATATTGTCATTATTTTTTTAAAGATGACACTAAATTCACAACAATTGCAAACAACACAAAACTCTTTTATTTTGAATTTTTGGGAGTAATTCTCATATAGGGCAAAAATCACGTGCTCACAGCTGCCCCTCTTTGCGCGTAAACACGAAGAGTTTCTGTGCAAAGACAAGTGAGCGGATACGAGCGATTTTTGCCCGTTTGAGCACTCCGTGAGAAGCATTTTTTTTTAAATTTTGACCGAACCTTTGCTTCAAGAGGTTTCCTACATATCCCTGGCTAAAAGGGAATCAGGTCAGTGTAGTTCGGGAAAATTTTGGTAGCTGGGACTACCAATGAAACTGCGATTTTTGCTGTTACTGTTGCTGCTGTTGCGGTTACCGCTTGTTGACCTCCTTATTACACCGGGGGGAATGTAAAATGAAGAAGTTATTCTAAGCTATGATTCTACAATTACAATTATTCCTATCCTAGCTTTTGTTTGCTTCTCATTGTCTCTTTTTCTTTGATTTTTTGAGATGCTCACTCTCCCTTTTTTGTTGATTTTCTTTCTTGTTTTCCTCTTCTTCTTTTTTTTTGATTTTCAATGGTACTTCTTGCCCTCGAGCTGAACCCGCTCAAAACAAAAACAACAAACTACTTTTTTTTTCTTTTTCTGCCCCAGTGTGGGCTTTTAGCTATATAAACCATGATGTGCAGAAATATATTCCCGTATTTGAAGGTGGGCGCCTAACAGAAATTAAACGTGCAATGCAAATGCAGAAAAGTATTCCCGTATTCGAAGGTGGGCACCTAACAGAATTTAAACGTGCAATGCGATGCAGAAAAGTATTCCCGTATTCGAAGGTGGGCACCTAACAGAAATTAAACGTGCAATGCGATGCAGAAAAGTATTCCCGTATTCGAAGGTGGGCACCTAACAAAAATTAAACGTGCAATGCGATGCAGAAAATTATTCCCGTATTCGAAGGTGGGCACCTAACAGAAATTAAACGTGCAATGCGATGCAGAAAAGTATTCCCGTATTCGAAGGTGGGCACCTAACGGAAATTAAACGTGCAATGCGATGCAGAAAAATATTCCCGTATTCGGGCGGGCACCTAATAGAATTTAAACGTGCAACGCGATGCAGAAAGCATTCCCGTATTTGAAGGTGGGCGCCTAACGAAATTAAACGTGCAATGCGAATGCGGAAAATATTCCCGTATTAGAAGGTGGGCGCCTAACGAATTTAAACGTGCAATGCGAATGCGTAAAATATTCCCGTATTTGAAGCGGGGCGCTAACATAACTTAAACGTGCAATGCGATGCGTAAAATATTCCCGTATTCGAAGGTGGGCGCCTAACGAATTTAAACGTGCAATGCGATGCAGAAAATATTCCCGTTTTCGAAGGTGGGCGCCTAACGAAATTAAACGTGCAATGCGATGCGGAAAATATTCCCGTATTTGAAGGTGGGCGCCTACCAGAATTTAAACGTGCAATGCGAAATGCAGAAAAATATTCCCGTATTAGAAGGTGGGTGCCTAACGAAATGAAACGTGCAATGCGATGCGGAAAATATTCCCGTATTTGAAGGCGGGCGCCTAACCGAATTTAAACGTGCAATGCGATGCGAAAATATTCCCGTATTGAAGGTGGGCGCCTAACAGACTTGAAACGTGCAATGCGATGCGAAAAGTATTCCCGTATTTGAAGGTGGGCGCCTAACCAGAATTGAAACGTGTAATGCGATGCAGAAAATATTCCCGTATTTGAAAGGTGGGCGCCTAACGAAATTGAAACGTGCAATGCGATGCAGAAAAGTATTCCCGTATTTGAAGGCGGGCACCTAACAGAATTTAAACGTGCAATGCGATGCAGAAAAGTATTCCCGTATTCGAAGGTGGGCACCTAACAGAATTGAAACGTGCAATGCGATGCAGAAAAGTATTCCCGTATTTGAAGGTGGGCACCTAACGGAATTTAAACGTGCAATGCGATGCAGAAAATATTCCCGTATTTGAAGGTGGGCGCCTAACAGAAATTAAACGTGCAATGCGAATGCGGAAAATATTCCCGTATTTGAAGGTGGGCGCCTAACAGAAATTAAACGTGCAATGCGAATGCAGAAAATATTCCCGTATTTGAAGGTGGGCGCCTAACAGAAATTAAACGTGCAATGCGAATGCAGAAAATATTCCCGTATTTGAAGGTGGGCACCTAACAGAAATTAAACGTGCAATGCGAATGCAGAAAATATTCCCGTATTTGAAGGTGGGCGCCTAACAGAAATTAAACGTGCAATGCGAATGCAGAAAATATTCCCGTATTAGAAGGTGGGCGCCTAACAGAATTTAAACGTGCAATGTGAATGCGGAAAATATTCCCGTATTTGAAGGTGGGCGCCTAACAGAAATGAAACGTGCAATGCGATGCAGAAAATATTCCCGTATTTGAAGGTGGGCGCCTAACGGAAATTAAACGTGCAATGCGAATGCAGAAAATATTCCCGTATTTGAAGGTGGGCGCCTAACAGAAATTTAAACGTGCAATGCGATGCAGAAAATATTCCCTCAGCCTGAGGACTGGGGAGTGGATTTTAAAAGATGTTACCTTCCTCTTTTTGGTATTTTCTTTTACCAACTTATCTCTCGCTTGTGAATTTCTCCACTTATTCGGCAGACTTTCTCTTTTTGGTATTTTAAATTTTCCACATTGGTCACATTCACTTTAAAGTGATTAGTGACAATTTGTTCTTGCATGAAACAAAATTTATTAGATATAAGCTGCTGGCAACTGGCATCTGCCGTCCCCACTTCTTATTGCTTCCTTTGTTTTTGCTTTCTCATGTTGCATGGCTTTTGACTTCTCGTCCTTTGCAGACTCTTTTTTTGTATTTTTCTCATTTCTCCATTTTTGTTTTGTTTTCTTTTCCTTTGGCCATGTTTGCCAAGCTTCTTTATTTCTTTCCCCAATCTTCCATCCTTTCTGATCCAGTGTTGTTTCAACTTCCGTTATCGGGAGCCGGTAGTTAGCTCTCAAAAGGTAAACAATGAAATGCAGAAAAAATGAAAGAAAGGGTAAGGGTATTTTGGAGAGATGACAGAACTTATCTGGGTATTTGCTGGCTGATTCCGCCGACCATGCCATGTATTTAAACTCTGACCCAGTTCGTTCCAATCATTATTCTGACTCTGAATTGCCTTTGACCCAAACCGATACTCTTTTTTGTTGCCTTTTCTCTTTTCTGATAGTCCTCACGATCGCCTTACGGTGCCTCGAAAGGTTTTCACCAATAAGACTCTCTCATTTATTCTCTCAACCTCACAATCATCTCACGGTGCCGATTAAGGTTTTCACTGATGAGACTCTCTCATTTTATTTCTCTCAACCTCACAATCGCCTCACAGTGCCGGCTAAGGTTTTCACCGATGAGACTCTCTCATTTTTATATTTTCTTTTTTCATTTTTTCCTTTTGTATTTTGTTTTCTGTACCACGGGTATTATCCGATGCTTCGCTCCTCCTTCGCTGTATTTGTTATCATTTCAAAATTGATCAGAAGGTCTTTCTTTGGACTGTAACGTGGCTTTCGGGTGGGTTAAGAAAGAAAGATATAAAGGCTCAAAATTTCAACGAGGGTTAAAAATATTTACAACTCTCGGAATTATTAAACATAACTTCTGCCCCAGCTTCAATATGTGGGGAATTTTTTGGATTTTTTCCTTATTGTGACTGAACCTCAGAGAGGCTGCCTACGTACCCTTTCGGGATCAAGTCAGACGTAGTTCATCCAACTTTACAAGTTAGATGGATTTCTTTTTTGACTTTTTCCCGATTTTTGTCTTTTTCTCTTTCTCTTTTTTTTTTCATCATTTTTCATTTTCTCATTTTGTCAATTTCTATCTTATTGCGCTAGAGCGATTCCGAGAGAGGGATATGAAAGAATATATATCAATGGATAAAGTGTTTGGATAGAGAATAAAACGCCTTCGTCATTTCAATTCCAAAATCTCAACAAAATACAAAACATATAATTGAGAAGGAATCATACATAGTATCTTTTGACCGCATCTGAATTGATAGCAGTCTCTACGCACCTTCCTTCAACATCTGTTAAATATAATGCTCCACTGGACAACACCCGTGATACTACAAGTGGTCCCTGCCAATTTGGCGCAAATTTGCCCTTTGCCTCTCCCAATACAGTAAGATACGCATCGCAACCAAAATGAGCCTATGTCCATTGGAAGCTATTGGCTCTATCGGATCAATAACGTCTATGCCCCTGTTTCAAAGCAAAGAAAAATACGTTAGTTTAAATGCGGTGGTTGGTTGTGGCCTTGAACTTTGATGGCGACTGCTTTCCACCCGAGCGCCTTGCCTGTTCACCGACTATCCATTTTCACTTCTTCTTTGTTCAAAATCCAACTCTCTTTAGGTACGTATATTGTCCCTTTCTTGACGGATACCACAAACTTCGATCTCGATTCCTTTGATGACTCCACTTGACAACCTTTGGTCTTTCTCTTGTCGGAAGATATACCCCCTCTGTGTTCGAACCCCGTACTTCCATTTGCTATATTTTCCTGAGTTGGCACCTTGCCGACCCTTGTGTCTTGCATGATCCTCATTGCACATGTTGCTCTTGTGGGCTTAAATTACCGGCCTTGTCATTTCCTGACCTACGACAATTGTCGTGTTGGCTAAATCCCATCTTGTGCAATTGGAAAACTTGGTGGCAAATTTCGAAATCATTTCTGTACTTGTTATGACCTGACTGACTCGATAAGAAATAGGGTAAAACAAAGTGTGAAGAATAAAGAGAAAGGAAAATATTATTCCTAACAAGAAACCTACAGACGAATCACCTAACGGATTTTGAATACCGACTCTAGCGACCTTGACGTGCACTTTTGGCCTTCTCCGTATAGCAAAGTTGATGTTCAACTCTTGTCGCAAAGTTCTGCTGTGAAATCGGTCTTCAATACTTCATTTCTTTGATCTGATCCTCAGTCGACTTGCGGCGCCCGTAGAGTTTTCGCCAACAAGCCTCTCTCATTTGATCTTTCTTTCTCTCAACTCACCGTCGCCTTACGATGCCGGTGCGGGTTTTCACCGATAAGACTCTCTCATTTTGACTTCTCTCATCTTGGAGTCTCGTGGTGGTTTGAGTTCTTCACTCTCCTGGAGTGTTGCCCCTGATGTGATTGACCTTTGTTCGCTTGACTCGGCATTTCTTGAAGATTGATCGGAAGGTCTTCCTTTGGACCGTAATGCAGGCTTTTGGATGGGTTTTAGAAAAAAGGATATAAAGGCTCAAAATTATTTCAATGTGGGTTACTGATTACAACTTTCGGAATCTTATTACTTTAACAAACATAAATTCTGCCCCAGTTTCCTTCTCGGGGGAGTTTTTTAAAATTTTCAGATTTTTCATTTATTGTGACTGAACCTCAGAGAGGCTGCCTACGTACCCTTTCGGGATCAAGTCAGACGTAGTTCAGAAAACGTCCGTGTTCATTGTTGCATCTTGACTTCTCCCGATTTTTCTTTGCATTCTTTTTTTTTTTTTTTTTTTTTTTTTTTTTTTTTTTTTTTCGCTTTTTCTTTTTCTTTTTTTTTCTTTTTCTTCTTTTCTCCATTTGATTTCCCCGCTCAATACTCAATTTTGTTGTTGATTCCGAAAGAGGGATATGAAAGAAAATATAATATGGCTCAAAGGGGTAGCAATGGGCGAAGTGTTTAGATAGCCGAATAAAATGCCTTTGTCATTCCAATCTTTGAGACCTACCAAGTACAAACTACGCGGTTAAACACATCACATATTTGCCTTTTATATTTGACGTTTCTCAGTGCCATTGGGCAACAATCTCGATACCACTAATGGCTCCTTTAGCTTTGGGGTACTTTTGCCTTTGGCTTTAGACCGATGAAGCATGATGCATTTCCAAGGCATTTCTTTATGTTGTGTTTTCCTCCAGTATTCACTTGATTCCGGCTTCACAGCATTCCAATATGTTTTTATTTCTTCCGAGTATCATTACATCTTCAACATTGCTTCATTGTTAAATTGACTTTTAAAATCAGACCGAGAATTATGTGCATGTCATGTTGCTAAAATCAGTATGAGAAGAAATGCAAAGTGATGAGAAATGGAATGACTAGGAATGATGGGAAACTGAGAATTGTATTAAACTAATGGGTTGAAACAACAAAATGAACAACAAAATGAACAGACTAGACTAGAATTACAAACCTAGACGGTACTAAATAATTTTTATTACTAAACAAAGCGAAGACAAAAGGGTTTTGACTCTCAAGACAACGTCCGGATTACAACCCTGAAATAACCCGGGTAACAGAAACGACACCAAAATAAAACTACCAAAACTCCACGAGTTGGAGCACCTTCCCAATTGACGAGCATGACATCTTAGCCACTGTATTCTGTATTAAGATCGCTTTCTATTTCAATATCCTCGGCTTCCAAAGAAAAATCTCTTCACCCTCGTCATCGGGCATCGTCCCCACAAAATGCGCAACGTCACATGCAGGTAGAGGATTCTGTGTAATGTTCAGGGTGCCAGTGTTTTGGACCGCAATCGTTCCTGCCTGAATCATTCTTTCTATTTCCTCTTTCAAATTCCAACATCTTTCAACATCATGCCCCTGAGCATTGGAGTGGTATACACATCGTGTAGTAGGATCGAAGCTTCTTGCAAGAGGATTTGGAATACATCCGGCGAGCGGCTTAATCAAGCCAACATGATTCAACCTTTCGAACAAACTCGCATAAGATTCTCCGATAGGGGTGAAAGCCTTTTCTCGCTTCAGCAACCTTTCCTCCCTAAACGCCTTGTTTGGCCTGAAACCTGACCCAGGGGGTTTCCGGTATGTTTGTGGGGGCCGGTAGGCTTTTTGTGGAATTGGGTACATGGAAGGTGAAGTACGATATTGGGTGCCCCCGGGAGAGTAGTGGGGTTGGGGATGGAAGTAGTGTTGGGAGAGCATAGCTAGGGGACGAGTAATTGAGCTACTTGAGTGGCTAGAAAGGCTGCGATAGGCAGGTATATTTGGCATCAGGTTCAGTGTAAGGACCGGGTCCATGAAACTAGGTGGTGGCGGGGGTGGTGCTTTTCCATCCATCCATGCCCGATACATTTCAACCACGTGTTGTCTTAATATTTTGACTTCTTCTACTAACATGTGGTTCCGTTCAACCAGCTTGTTGTCGGGTACCGGTACCAACCCACTCGGTCTTGAGATTCTCTGCCATTGTCCTCTGACTTTGTGTTATAGGGAAGAATAATTTTAGAACCACAACAGCCACCTTTCTGAAATCGGACACAACAAAACGAAGCCACCATGTCAGCATTAAGGTATTCCGCTTATTGATTTCTCTTTTTTTTTCTTTTCTTTTTCCCTTTTTTTTCCCTTTTTGTGGTTTTTTTCATTTTTCCTTTTTTTCTTTTTGTAGTTTTTTTTCATTTTTTTCCTTTTTTTTCTCTTTTTTTTTGGTTATGGAAATGGATATGGTCGAATCCTATGTGGATTGCATACGTATCATGACCCCGCATGAATTAGACCGAGCGTAGTTCTTGCAAATTAATGCAAGAAATAAAGAGATGTTTATTTGATTTTTTTTTTTTGAAGGAAAATTACAGAAACGGACTACAAACTTGAAAAACTTTTACATTTTGTACCGGAGATTTCTACAAAAAGAAGAATATTTTTGGCGTCAATTATGACTATTTCTACAAAGTTGGCCACATAATGGCTTATTTGATAAAGTGGATATTTTTTGAAAAGTTGAGCGATGACTCAAACTTAATTTTTTGCGGATACAGCCTTTCGACATTTCCGCGAGGGAATATTTCGAGGCTGTGTCCAAAATTATTTAAAAATGATTCGAAGTGGCTATTCTTGCAAAAATAGCCTTCCGGCGTCTTTTTGAGGGACATTCGGCTTATTTTAAGCAAGAATAGCATCACCCGACTTATTTATAACAAAATCAAAAAAAATTTGATATTTTTTGGTTATTTTTGCAAAAGGGTATGAACCCGGACTTGATTTTGCGGCTATGGCCTTGCAACATTTCCACAAGGAATATTTCAAGGCTGTGCCCGCAATTTATTAAAAAATGATTCAAAGTGGCTATTTTTGCAAAAAACAGCCTTCCGACGTCCTTTCGGAACATTCGGCTATTTTCAAAAACAGCGTCACTTCGATTTTATTGACAAAATTAAACACATATTTTTTTTGATTTTTTTTAAAGGGGTGGTTGGACCCGATGAAGGTTGCCTACGTATCCCACCTAATGGCGAGAATCAAACCTGCGTAGTTCGGTCAGATTATTTGACCAATTATTTCAACAAAAACTGTTCCACCTTTCTTTTTTTTCAAATTTTCAAATTTTTCGGATACCTATTTCCTATAGATCTTATTTTTCTCTCTCTTTTTTTTTCTTTTCAACATTTTTTCTACCCTCGGGATTTTTGCCGGTCCGCATAATGATCAAGGACAATTAAAAATGCAACACATAATATGCTCGGTCTTAATTACCGGGTCACCTGTCCTAGACGGACCCAACCCCCGTGTTGAGTCCCCTAAGTCAAATATGATGCAAATAATCGTCCTAGACCTATGTTCAAAATCTTACGGTTTCATAGAGTGCTAGACCGTGTACCCGAGCGGACAACTCGAATCGAGGAGGGGCTACGTACCGGTGACCCGCGGAGTCAATCGGCTTTGTAACTTATCCGGCCTCTATTTTCTTAATTTAAGGTGACTTTAACAGAAAGGGGAGTCTCAACCAGTAAGCACATCCCCGGGGGCGAAAAGAGAAAGGTTTTCGGCACAATTTTATATACAATTCACACAATATCAAAGCGATAAAGCACATAACATGTTGTTCAAATCATATAATGAAGTCAAACAATAACGCGAACGGCAATTCTAAAGAGCTCGAGTTCTTAAACCCCGAAACCGAAGTTCGGGGTTGGATTCCCCAGCAGAGTCGCCAGAGCTGTCACACCTCCTTTTTTACTACCCCACTTAAGCATAAATATAAATACGCTCGTAGGGTATACCCCGATGCTCAAATATCCGAAACGGATAAAAATAACGTAAGGGAAGGAGTTTTTCCAATTAAAGGACAATCGGTTCGGGATTTTATTGAGATTAATCAGAGTCGCCACTTGGGAATGATAATGGTGTCCCAAGTCACCGGTTAATCCCGAATCCGAGGAATTTTGACTCTTAAAAATGTCCGCGAAGCAAAGATCTGGATAAGGAACTCTGTTAACCCGGGAGAAGGTGTTAGGCATTCCCGGGTTCCGTGATTTTAGCACGGTCGCTCAATTGTCGTTCCCGACTCTTGTTTGACTTAATTACATATTTTAACAACATATAGTGCTTTTTACATTAAGTATTATTTTTTAGAGAATTTGCGGCATCGCGAAAACACGCCTCGAGTCACACCGCAACCAGTACGCCTGTGACTTTCGATGTATTTCAGCTTTGCCGGGATTTGGATTTGAGTCGCACCAAGTGCACACTCGTTCATAGGAAAGTATGTTAAATCGTGCCCTAAATAACGTCTATCGGCTTTTAAATCTTTTGGGAGAAGCTATGGAATTCGCTATTAGCTTTCCCGAGTCTACTTTATTATCTTATTACTAAATGGGGGCCCCGCTTGATTAACGTTGGGCGAGGCTCGTCCCAATTCAATTTTTAAGTTCGATCCTAAGAAGTGTATAGTACGTCTCTCTAATTGTGTTTTTTCCTTAATCGTTTCCTAATACTAAGCATTCCCGGCCCTTTCGATTTCTATTGTTATTTGGGCCTGGACTTTCACGTCAATTAATTAGATCAGCAATGGGCGAAGCCCAGGCCTTAAAGCCCATGCGGTCTTCAGGCTTTCTTTCAATGGACCAGTCAGTTTCGTATGGCAGTTCAGGCCCACGTTACACATAGGGTCCGAACCAAATTGTAATAACAAAGAGTATAACACAAAATTCATATAAAGAAATAAATACTCATAATTGGAAATGAAATCAAATCACCTTTATTTATTAATAAGGAAACCAATACACAAAAACAGTAGTCTTAAGTTAATGGACTATGTACATGAAGAGCTCAATCCATTGTTATCACTATACGCTCAAAACTAAGAATTTATACTAATATCTAATTATTTGCTAAGGAGGTATTCTAGAACACAACCTACTTAACTAGGAAATTAAAGTGATTTAACTAATTATTCACAACATCAAAAGAGAAACTAAACGATTAATCACAGATGTTTGCTATATTACCAGTTTCATTGCGAGCTATACCTCTCATCATCACCGGTTCATCCTAATTGAATTGCTTCAATATCTAACTATTTTCCCTTTTAAAACTCAATCAGATTTGAACCTAGATTCACAGAAGCAGACTAATTATGTAAGCAATAACTATATGAGTCTCTATATCTAAGCGATTTAAGGGTTTAAACAGGACGAAACAGTGGATTTTACAGTGACTTAGTTCATTACAACGTTATTAAATCAGTTACGCTTGACTTGAACTAATGTCTTTTATCTTCTAAAACTTACTTATACTAAAATGTAGATCCACACCAGATGATTATCTACGTGATCATGGCTTATGAGACTATTGGGAAGAACAGTTAACGATTTGGGAACTTATGATATGCTAACTTATGTTTTAATGTTTTTACCTAATTAAACTAAGTGATATGCTATTACTACTACGATACTACTATTATACTACTTATTCTATCACTAAGCTATTACATCTTTTGTGTTTTGTTTTTTTTCTCTGCAATCTATTGTAATACACTACAAATAAACTTCAAATTCAAACTAACACTACAACTATTAAGCTAACAGTACACATTTGTTAACACGAAAACTTAAAATGAATCTTCATTTTTATTTCATCCAAATCATCAATACAACTTCAATTGTAGAGAAGTGTACCTGGATTTGAAAGGAATGGGAAAATGGCAAATCAACAAGGCGGTGAAAATACATCAACAACAACAGTAACAACCAGCAGTAGCTTCAACACCTCAATCCCGAAAATCCCAGCAATACGGAGAAAAACAAAAACAAACCAGTAAAAAATAGAAAAGAAAAATATATTCTAGATTTTCTCTTTGTTTTGGATTTCTATCTTTGAACTCTTTTCAATTCTCAAAAGAAACTCTCAAAAGAAACTCTCAAAAATTGAAATTTTTGCCATGTATACTTCTGTGTCCAGAATGTATATCGAGTGTATACTACAACAGGGAATTTTTTTTTTATTTTTACTTCTCTTCCTATTTTTCCTCTCTTTTTTCCCACCCTTTTTTCATAAATCTTCTCTTCTATTTATAGGCAAGAATTTCGAAAATTTTCAGATTTTTTATTAAAAAGAAAATATTTTTTTAATTTAAAGAAAACCCACTAATCCATGTTTTCCTCTCCTTGTTTTCTTCCTTGATTTCCTTGCCCCCCACTACTTTATGTCATGTAATTATGATTATTTTTTGCTAAAAAAAATCTGAAATTTTCTTCTTGGGCCAAGGGATTTTGGGTTGGGTAAGGTTTCTTAGGATTGGGCTTGTAACTTAATTTGCAAGATGGCCCAATCCAAATTTTTTCCATTTTGTTCTTCTCCATTATTCAACTTCCTAATTAATAAAGCGCAAAATACTAAGATTAATTTATAAACTAAAATTATCTTGAAATACTAATCTCATAATAATAATTGTCACCTAATTTTAAATGGTAATTAAAATACAATCACACAATTTGGACATTAAAGGCTAAAATGCAAAAGATGCCTATTTTTGTGATTTTCATTTTTGTAAGATAAAATTAATTACTCCTAATTGTAGAATTAAATCCTAAATGCAAATGCGATATATATATATATATATATATATATATATATATATATATATATATATATATATATATATATATATATATATATATATATATATATATATATATATATATATATATATATATATATATATATATTGTCATTATTTTTTTAAAGATGACACTAAATTCACAACAATTGCAAACAACACAAAACTCTTTTATTTTGAATTTTTGGGAGTAATTCTCATATAGGGCAAAAATCACGTGCTCACAGGTGGCAAATTTTGAAATCATTTCTATACTTGTTATGACCCGACAGAGCCAATAAGATGGAGGGTAAAACAAGGTACAAAGGATAGAAAGAAAGGAAAACATAATTCCTAACAAGAAACCTACGGAAGAATGACCTATCGGATTTTGAATACCGACTCTAGCGACCTTGACATGCACTTTTGGCCTTCTCTGTATAGCAAATTTGATGTTCAACTCTTGTTGCAAGCTCTGCTGTGAAACCGGTCTTCAACACTTCATTTCTTTGATCTGATCCTTAGTCGACTTGTAGTGCCCATAGGGTTTTCACCATCAAGCCTCTCTCATTTGCTCTTTCTTTCTCTCGACTCACCGTCGTCTTACGGTGCCCGTGCGGGTTTTCACCGATAAGACTCTCTCATTTTGATTTCTCTCATCTTGGAGTCTCGTGGTGGTTCTCATCATCTTGAATTCTTCATTGCCCTTGATGTGATTCACCTTTGCTCGTTTGACTCGGCATTTCTTGACGATTGGTCGGAAGGTCTTCCTTTGGACCGTAATGCAGGCTTTTGGATGGGATATAGAAAAAGGATATAAAGGCTCAAAAATATTTCATCGTGGGTTAAAATTACAACTTTCGGAATCTTATTTATTCGACAACCATAACTTCTGCCCCAGTTTCCTTCTTGGGGGATTTTTTTTTTTTTGTTTGATTTTTCCTTTATTGTGACTGAACCTCAGTGAGGCTGCCTACGTACCCTTTCGGGATCAAGTCAGACGTAGTTCAGACTACGTTTATATTTATTGTTGCATCTTGACTTCTCCCGATTTTTCTATGCATTCTTTTTTTTCTTTTCTTTTTTTTCTTTTTTTTTCTTCTTTGTTTTTTTTTTCTTTTCTTTCTTTTTTTTCATTTGATTTCCCCACTCAGTCCTCAATTTTTGTTGTTGATTCCGAAAGAGGGATGTGAAAGAAAATATAATATGGCTCAAAAGGGGTAGCAATGGACAAAGTGTTTGGATAGCCGAATAAAATGCCTTCGTCATTCCAATCTTCAAAACCTACCAAGTACAAACTACACAATTAAACACCTTTGATTGATTCACATATTTGCCTTGACGACTCTCAGTGCCATTGGGCAACAATCCCGATACCACAAATAGTTCCTTTAGCTTTGGGGTACTCTTGCCTTTGGCTTTAAACCGATGAAGCATGATGCATTTTCACGGCATTTCTTTATGTTACGCTTTCCCTAATGTTCACACTATTCCGGCTTCACAGTATTCCAATATGTTTTTATTTCTTCCAAGTATCATTACATCTTCAACATTGTTTCATTGACTTTTAAAATCAGGCTTAGAATTATGTGCATGTCATGTTGCTAAAGTCAGTATGAGAAGAAATGCAAAGTGATCAGAAATGGAATGACTAGGAATGATGGGAAATAGAGAGTTGTATTAAACTGATGGGTTGAAACAATAAGACGAACAACAAAACGAACAGACTAGACTAGAATTACAAACCTAGACAGCACTAAACAAATTTATTACTAAACAAAGCAAAGTGGAAAGATAGAAGGGTTTTGACTCTCAAGACAACGTCCGGATTACAACCCTGAAATAACCCGAGCAAAAGAGATGACACCAAAATATACCACCAAAACTCCAAGAGACGGAGCGCCTTCCCAATTGACAAGCATGGCATCCTAGCCACCGAATTCTGCATTAATGTTGCCAAGATCACTTTCTGTCTCAATATCTTCAACTTCAGTTGACCTCCCAAGAAGATTTTCATCACCCACGTCACCGGGCATCATTCCCACAAAATGTGCTCCGTTATGCGCAGGTAAAGGATTATGTGCAATGTTTTGGATGCCACTGCCTTGGACCGCAATTATTCCTTCCCTGAATCATTCTTTCTATCTCTCTTTTCAAATCCCGACAACTTTCAACATCGTGCCCCAGGGCATTGGAGCGGTATTCACACCTTTTGGATGAGTCAAAACTTCTCGCACGTCGGTCCACCCGATTTGGAGGGATGGGTGCAATCACGCCACGTCGTTTTAGCTTTTCAAACAAGCTTGTATAGGACTTTCCTATTGGTGTAAAATCGTCTTTCAACTTCTGTTCCTTTCCATACCCCTGGCTTGGATGTGGGTTATAAGGTATTTGAAAATTTTGTGGAGGCTGGTAAAGATTTTGTGATGTTCGGGCTCGCTTTCTTGGGTGTTTTGAGGATTGAGCAACATACTGGACTGGATCAACAGAGTATGGAGGGTTCTGAGGCGGGTAGTAATGCTTAAGAGGGTCATGGAAAACTTGATGAGGTTGTGTATACCTTTGAGATGTTCTCATAGGACCTCTTCTCGACCCTGATGTCATCATGACTTCGTCATCCCTCCTATTCACATCACTGAATTCACTTTGGACATCCTGAGCCGCATTTTTGAGAGCTGCTTGACTTATAATTTTGCCTGTCTTAAGACCATCTTCCACCATTTCTCCCATTTTGATTATTTCTTCAAATGAGTGACCAACTGCAGATATCATGTTTTGAAAGTAATCCGGCTCTTGAGCCTGAAGGAAAACAGTGGCCAACTCGTGATCATTCACGGGTGGCTTAGCTCTCGCTGCCTGCTCTCTCCATTTGATGGCATATTCCCTGAAACTTTCAGTTGGTTTTTTTTTCAGTTTAGAAAGGGAAATGCGGTTTGGGGTGACGTCAATATTGTATTGAAACTGTTTGATAAAGGCTTGTGCCAAATCATCCCAAACGTGCCAACCAGATGCGTCCTGATCCCAAAACCATTCAGATGCTACTCCCGACAGGCTTTCCCCAAAATAAGCCATAAGCAATTCTTCTTTTCTTCCCACACCTCTCAATTGGTTGCAATACCTTTTCAGGTGGGCTATGGGGTTTCCGCGTCCATCATACTTTTCCAATTTGGGAACCTTGAAACCAGACGGCAAGTGGACATCGGGGAACATACAAAGATCTCTGAAGGCAACACTCTTTTGACCTGCCATTTCTTGCATGTTTTTCAGCCGTTGTTCTAATCTCTTACATCTTTGGGCCATTTCTTCCTGTACATTCTTTCGGGTAAGCTTCTCAACGTTTGCAGGAAGGTCAAACGAGTACGAGTGGTACTCGGGAGAGTGGTACTGTTCTTGTTGTATAGCAGATTGTGACTCATGAGAAGGTTGTCCTTGGCCATTGGCCCACATTTTGGTCATTTGTTGTTTCAATGCTCCGTTTTCCTCAACCATAGTAGACCCTTGTTGAATTTTCTGACCCTGAGTCTCTTGAGCACTCGTAACAGCTTCGATGTCGGTTATCATTTTCCTTGGATCTTGCTTTCCAATTTACCACAACCAACCACCTCGACTTTCTGGATTAACAAAACGAAACCACCGGGTTAGCGTTAAGGTATTCCACTTATTGATTTCCTTTGTTTTTTTTTTCCTGCTATTTTCTTTTCTTTTTCCCTTTTTGTGGTTTTTTTTTTCACTTTTTTTTTTCTTTTTTGGTTATGGACATGGTCGAATCCTATGTGGATTGCCTACGTATCATGACCCCGCATGAATCAGACCGAGCGTAGTTCTTGCAAATTAATGCAAGAAATAAAGATATGTTTATTTGATTTTTTTTTCAAGGAAAATTATAGAAGCCGACTCCAACTACAAACTTGTGTAGGAGATTTCTACAAAAATAAGAATATTTTTCGTGTCAATTATGACTATTTTTATAAAATTGGCCACATAATGGCTTATTTGACAAAATGACTATTTTTGCAAAATTTATTTAAGAAAGATAAGCTTGAAATTTTTTTTTATCCTGTGGCTCATGGGGCATCGTTCGGCATCACCATAAACCAACACAAGACTATTTTTCATAATTGGCCATGTAATGGCTTATTCAGACAAAGTGGCTCTTTTTGCAAAATTTTATTTGAGAAGATGCAAATTCAAAATTTTTATCCTGGGGCCTATGGGGCATCGTTCAGCACCGACACAGGCCAACACAAGACTGAGGAAGTTCAAATGCAAAAATGTAGCTATTTTAGTAAAATTTCGGCCATGTAATGGCTTGTTTGATAAAGTGGTTATTTTTGTAAAGTTGAGTGATGACTCAAAACTTGATTTTTGCGGATACGACCTTTCGACATTTCCGCGAGGGAATATTTCAAGGCTGTGTCCAAAATTACTTAAAAAAAACTCAAAGTGGCTATTCTTGCAAAAACAGCCTTCCGGTGTCTTTTCGAGGGACATTCGGCTTATTTTAAGCAAGAATAGCATCACCCGACTTATTTATAACAAAATCAAAAATTTGACATTTTTTGGTTATTTTTTGCAAAAGGGGTGTGAACCCGAACTTGATTTTGCGGCTATGGCCTTGCAACATTTCCACAAGGAATATTTCAAGGTTGTGCCCGCAAATTATTAAAAATGATTCAAAGTGGCTATTTTTACAAAAAACAGCCTTCCGGCGTCCTTTCAGAACATTCGGCTATTTGCAAAAATGGCATCACTTTGATTTTATTGACAAAATTAAACACACATTTTTTGATTTTTTAAAGGGGTGGTTGGACCCGATGAGGGTTGCCTACGTATCCCACCTAATGGCGAGAATCAAACCTGCGTAGTTCGGTCAGATTATTTGACCAATTATATCAACAAAATTGTTCTACCTATTTTTCAAATTTTCTTTTTAAGCAATCGACAATATTTCGATATCTAAAATTTCTCTCTTTTTGTTTTCAGGAATTTAGCCAATCAGCATAATAGGACAAATAAATGCAACATATAACATGCTCGGTCTTTTGGTTACCGGGTCACCTGTCCTAGACGGACCCAACCCCTGTGTTGAGTCCCCTAAGTCGGATATGATGCAAATAAACGTCCTAAATCTAGGCTCAATATCCCGATGTTTTCAATGGTACTAGACCGTGTACCCGAGCGGACAACTCGGATCGAGGAGGGGGCTACGTACCGGTGACCCGCGGAGTCAATCGGCTTTGTAACTTATCCGGCCTCTTTTTCTTATTTTTGGTATTGACACTAACGGAAAGGGGAGTCTCAACCAGTAAGCACATCCCCGGAGGATAAGAAGAGAAGGGTTTTCGGCACAATTTTTATATATACAGTTCACGCAATATCAAAGCGGTAAACATGTAGCACATTAATAAAAATAATAATAAAATTAGATATAAGCAAAAACAGCAATTTAACTGAGCTCGAATTCTTAAACCCTGAACCGAAGTTCTGGGTTACTTATTCCCCAGCAGAGTCGTCAGAGCTGTCACACCTCCTTTTTTCACCGCACATATGTATACACGTAATGTGCCACCGTTTAATACTACACCCCGAGAAGAGATATAATAATAATCAGTGAAGGAGTTTTTCCACTTAAAGGACAGTCGGAACGGGATCAATTTATTTAATTATTCGGAGTCGCCACTTGGGAAAATAATGGTGTCCCAAGTCACCGGTTTAATCCCGAACCGAGGAAATTTATGACTCTGTAATACAGTCTGCGAAACTAGAAACCTGGATAAGGAATTCTGTTAACCCGGGAGAAGGTGTTAGGCACTCCCGGATTCCGTGGTTTTAGCACGGTCGCTCAACTGCAATTTTTGTTTTTATCTGATTTCTTTATATATTAACTATGTGCTTTTAATGTTCCGCTTTTCAATTTTAGAAGAATTGCGACGTCATGAAAACACATTTCAAGTCACACCGCAACCGGTACGCCTGTGACTTTAATGTATTTCAGTTTCGCCGAGAGTAAGATTTGGGTCACATAAATGCGCACCCGTATTTAGGAAAGTAGTTTTATTAAAGTCGTGCCTAAAGAGTCTATCGTATTGTTAACTTTGGGAAAGATCGTGAAATTTGCTAAACGATCCTTTCGAGTCTAAATTTTTATAAAGAATTA
Source organism: Nicotiana noctiflora (assembly GCA_032618575.1). Taxonomy (NCBI): domain Eukaryota; kingdom Viridiplantae; phylum Streptophyta; class Magnoliopsida; order Solanales; family Solanaceae; genus Nicotiana; species Nicotiana noctiflora. The sequence continues at coordinate 58,474 of JASVEL010010594.1, forward strand.
GTTTAAGGGTCCCGTGCATTTTTTTTATTTTTAATGAGGCTCTCATCTGCTAAACCATTCTATAATCATCTATTACTTCACTGAGTATGTAAGGATTAACCAAACCCAAATACTATAATTTATTTATAACAAACAATATATTCACCCACAATTGACACATGGGATCCCTCAAACTACAAACCATCATACAAAGCCAAAGAAACCAAACAGAGTACCCAACTAAATGAATAAAAATGAAAAGGGAATAGTAGAAGGAACCTGGATATGATTTGTGATGGACAAAATATATGCATATTACTATTCTAACTAACTAAACTAATAGCATTGTTAAGAAAAGAAACAACAGGATATTTCAGCAGAAAAGCTCAACAGCGACACACAATTAAAAGCTTAAACTTCCAGATCTAATAGAATTAATAACTCTTTCATGTTTACACTTGATTAGGTCAGTAGAGCAAGCTCACATGACTAAAAGCAGAGAGTCAGTTGTTTTGAACTCATCGAAAAACACATCGCTCAATCAATCAAAGAAACGAAACGCGAAACATCAGGCACTTTCAAACAAAGGAATTAATCAACTCGAACGTCACCAAATGGACAGACACTCTGAATCTAATGTAAAAATACTGCCCATTTATATGAGACTCGACGCAATCGAATACCAGTTCAGTGATCAAAACTCATATCAGACTACAGTCTCACTTGTCCCAAACCAAACAGATTCGGACCATAAACATTTAAGAACGAAAGCAAAGAAAGAACACCATTAACAAAGGAAAATTAAACCCAACTAAAGTTGGATGAGATATGGAAGATAGAATGGAACCTGAAATCAGTAATACTTTCAATAATAACAGAGGAATACAAGGTTTTGCTCCGAAATTCCAACCGAAAACAGCAACAATAATCGACCCGGAATCGCGAAGCCCTAAGCAGCGGCGAACGTAGTAGCCGGATCAGGAATTTCGCCAGCGACCTCGACCAGAACTCAAATCGGCATCAGAAAGCTTGTTGCGATGTTACTACGCAAATTGTTAGACAAAGAGACTCATTTGAATTTTTGTTATCCAAACGCTGAACTGAAATTAAGTGGGTGAATATTGGGATTCAAGTATTGGTACATTAGGTGTACATGGAAGAGGAGAGCTGAAAGTACGATGCTATGGCTAGCCCCAAGAATTCAAAATGAGATGGGTTTTCCGGCGCTCTCCCTCGTTCTCTTCGAATTTTTTTCTCTCTGTAATTCGCCCTCCAGCCTTCTCCCTGTTTCTCTCTGTGTTTGTTCACTATCTATGCGTGTGTCTGTTGCTGTGTGTGTATTGAAGGAGAGAGTGGGATAGAGACACGGTATTTCCGTGTCTCTTTTTTATTTTCTTTGTTTGTTTTTTTTTATTTATTTATTGCTTTATTTTATGACTTTATTAAATTGTTAAATTAATTAATTCCTAAAATTTATTTGATATCTATTTTATAGTAATTCTCAATTAAAACATTAAGATGCTATTTTTATTTTTCTTTAATTGTTCTAAAATGAATTAATACCTACTAGCAAAAATTAATTTCCTAAATGCAAATGCATATTTTTTGTATTTTTTTTATATGATTTTTCATGCAACTAATTAATACGAATTGTAAAAAATAAGGAAAAATATTTATTTTGAATTTATGGGAATAACTCATATATAGGGTAAAAAATCACGTGCTCACAATTACGACATCTAAAGTGCTCACAATTAGTAGAGAATATATCGGCAAAATTGTAGGGAACATAGCTAGAAGGATTTCGACAATTGGAAAAATCATAACTCTAGACCTCCTTAATTTAGTCTACAACTCTTCGTCTCGTTAGTTGATAATTTTTACCGCTTTCTAGTATTTACTAGTTAATTGGTTAAAAATATAAATCTCAATCTTTATAATTTAGAAAATTATTCAAACTTGTCTTCTTAGTGATATTAAACATATATAGATAAGCATTAGTTCTCCGCGGGATTCGACTTCAGAATTTTAGATCGAATTATATTTGCAGCGATCGCTTATCCTTTTTAGGATTAGAGTTTGGCGTGATCAGAGACTTATTCATAACACAAAAGTTCCTTGGTAAAAATTCTTTAATATATGGTTCCACCAAAATTTTTAGAAACACCTCATTTATATGAAAAAGCATGGTGGAAGGCTGGGGGATTTGTAATAAAGGTATAACACGGACTCACATTAACTCAAATATGAACATCTGGCAATAGAATTAGATTCCTAAGTCACCAAACCTTAGACAACTCGTGGAGGAACCTCTCATAAAGTCTTGGAATAACTTACCATCAAAGATATTCGGGTTAATAATAATTGGGAGCTAGAAAAAATCTCCTTCAACCTACCCAAACAAACTAGGAACGGTATCCTATCCTTACACCTCGGGACATGCTCAAGTGACGCTATGATTTGGGATCTAACTTGGGACAAAAAAAATTCTTCTAAAAGCTACTATAAACTAATTAACTCCAGCAATCAAAATTCAATGGACTTTAACTGGATTTGGGAAACGAGGTGTCCAAATAAGATCAAATATTTATTCTGAAAATGCCGTTACAATAAATTCCCTAGTAGTTTCTATCTTCACCATATAGGCATAAACATAAATCCAATATGTCCGGTGTGTAAAAATGATAAAGAAACAATAACATATTTTATCAACTACAAAATAATCCTCAATTACTGGAATATGAGGGGTTTTAATACCCCTCCTCATCAAAACACGTCACACTGTCTGCAAACTATTAGAAATTCGAATAACACCACACAATTCCTTTACCTCACGTGGAAAGAGCTATGCCCGTTTGTCCTATGGAGTATTTGGCTCAACCGTAATCGCAACAGTCACTCTAACACGATCTACAATTTTAATCCTAAACACGCTATGACCCTAACAACTGAGTATAAGCTCCTTAATGAAAAGGAACAACTTACTGTTCATTCCTATGGAATTAAAGTTGCATGACACAAACCCAACCCAAACTTGTACAAACTAAATATTGACAATGCATTCAAAGAAAAAGATAAGTTAGGGGTTTAGGAGGCGTATTCAGAAATTTTGATGGTAGCTGGATAATGGTCTTCCTACATCAATGCCAAGCAAGTTTACCTCTTAAGGCTGAGCTAGAAGCACTCAAGGAAGGTCTCAACGTAATTTTAACAAAGGGATACACTGTACTATTCATTGAAACTGACACAACATAGGTAATCAGAGTATTAGATTCTGGCTATGCTACTCACGATATGATTCTATATATGCACTTGTAGGTGGTAATTGCTCTAGCTCAAGCAACCGCCAACCCGCCATAATTTTAGGGAAAGGAACAAAATAGCCCATAAGCCGGCAAAGGAAACTCTTAATCATGCTAAGGAACATCAACTTTCAAACAGACCGCCTGCTTATGTTATAAATAATTTGGCTATAGATAAGGCGGGATGTGTTTATTTTGTTAAAAATATTAGTACTGAAGTATGTTGTAAGCTAGCCAGCTTGGGCAATACAAATGTCCTTAGGGCATGTAGTTTTCTGGATGATGTAGCAAATAATATTTCGTAGCTTATAATATATTATCTCTTGTTTGTCAAAAATAATAATAATAATAATTTACACAAATCTATTTACCCCGTCATTTTCACCCGTTGACTTCCCCTTCGCCTCTCGTAAACGTTCCTAAAGGATAGCTTAAGCTAGACCATGATTAGTAAGTCTTGATGTATATGCTACCACTCACACATAGTACAAAATATTGTGGGGAGTTGAAAATCAGCATAGATTCTGAAACTTTAGAATAGGGTAATCTTTCGAATTGCTTTTGATCAATAGGCAAGCAAGACAAAACCAGGCGAACTGAAAGATCCTATTAGCAAGAGAAAAAGAAAGCAATGCGATCTCGTAGTAGCGGCTGGCGAAATGGGAGCTGCCTAAATCGTGAAAACGAGGTTGTGGGATATCAATACAAGCGGCGTGCAGCTAGGTGAAAAAGCGGCCCAAATGCTGCACCATAAATGATGAAAGTCCAGTAGCCGAAAGCATCACTAACTTAGGCTCTGACCCCATGCTTGATAAAGAATGAGCTGGCGACTCGTAGGCAATGGCTGCTCTACAAAGATGTGCGAGTCTTAAGGGAACCCATCGACAAGAATTTTGTGTGATGCCAAATCATGAGAATGTTTCAATCCAAATGTGTCAGTCTTTCTAAAATCTAACTTTACAAGGTATAGTATCCCAAAGCTCCAAAAATGAGATGAAGGGAATAGTTCACCTTAGGCCTTTTGTTTTAAGCAAAACAAAGGTGTCATTTGGACAATGTACTTTTGAATTTCTTTTTTCTATAGAAGTAAGAATTTCTTAGAAAGATATGGTGCAAAGCAAAAACATGTTTTACACACCTCTAGTTTCTAGTAGAAGTTATTTTTTGAGAGCTAGTATTCCAAAATACTTAATTAACAAAAAAAGATTTCTGATGAGACTTTTCTCTTTAATTTCTCTTTGCTTAATTAATTATCAAATAGTAAGTCTTTTCAAATTGGAAAACTCTCACAAGCACAGTGATAGCATTTGTTCTTTGCTTGCGCACCCTTGCTTACTTTTCCCTCTCTCACACTTATGCTTTGCCTTAGCTTCAGACATGGCAGCTGTTTCTCTACCTTTATTTTTCCTTTATATATACAATGAATGGTTCAGGAATTTGCAAATCAAGCGGGGATGTGTGCATTAATTAAGCTTTAGTAATTAATTAATATAATGGCGGAAGAAGAGGCACGGTCGCTGGAGTATACACCAACATGGGTGGTCGCCGTCGTCTGTATCGTCATTGTTCTTATTTCCCTTCTTGCCGAACGTGGGCTTCATCGTCTTGGAAAGGTACTTGTTTTATTAAGTAGGCGTTTGGACATAAAAAATGGTAATGTTTGAAAATAAAATGGTATTTGGATTTAAGTTGAAAAATGATATTTAGAATTTGAAATTATATATAGTTGGACATGCATGTTGTTTGAAAAATATTGCAGCTTTGTAAGTTGACATTTGGACATAAGAATTGTAATTTCCAAAAAAAATAATGAAAAATTTGTTCAAGTGAAAATGGTATTTGAAATTTAGAAATGTGGTTAGACATGAATATTATTTTAGGTGGTTTTTGAAGTTTTTCAAATTTTTTAAAAATTCCAAAATGTATCTTCAAGTGAAAATTGGAAATTTTATAAACAAATGCTGATTTCGAAAAAAAGAAAAAAAATTCTTATGTCCAAACGGGCTCTTATTTTCGATTATTTTTACTCTCATGGATGAACACGTTTTTTTTTAAATAAAAATCGAAAATAAGTTTTTTTTTTTTTTTTTGTTATGGACAAACGGAGCCTAATTTATTGAACATTTTTTGTACAATTAAAAGCACTTAGTATCATATTATTATTGTTTTAATGATATCATGCATGTTGCATACGTACAGTTCTTCCGGGACAAGAAACAAGATGCATTATTTGAGGCTCTGCAGAAATTAAAAGAAGGTTTGACCCTTGCATTTTCATTACAATATTATGAGGAAATCGAAATTATCAATTCATAATTCCTTTTTTTTCTAAACTTTTGGCTGTTGAATTTTCCAGAATTGATGCTTTTGGGGTTTATTTCCTTATTATTGACGGTGTTCCAAGGGGCTGTAAGCCAAATATGCATTCCTGAAAATATATCCATAATAATGCTTCCGTGTAAGTTGAAAGAATCTGGTGCCTCTAATCATCTCATTGCAACAACTGGGAGACACCTTTTAGCGGGAGGTAACGGTGCAAACCATTGTAGCCGTCACGAGGTATATATATATTATTTACATATTGCTGAAATATTTTCTTAGATAGTACTCCATCCGGTCCAAAATAAGTAATTTTTTTGCCCTTTTTTTGGTGGTCCAAAATAAGTGATTTTTTTCGGATTTCAAGAATGACTTAATGATGTTTTTCCTACATTGTCCTTGGAGTAAATAGTGTTGAAATATGTGTTAGGAGTGTTTATGTGAGATAGTAATGTTAAAATGGTCAATTCTATTGTTAATTAATACTAAAAGGTGATTTTCTTAATATGTGTAAAAACATCCAAAAAAAATCACTTACTTTAAACCGGAGGAAGTACTTAATTAGCACGATTCAAAGTCAATTTGTATACATATGTGAGAGTGCCATCTGCATTAATTGTTTTAAGTATCTTATTGATCTTTTGGTGTAGGGACAAGTTCCATTTTTATCGTTGGAGGCATTACATCAACTGCACATTTTCATATTTGTGTTGGCACTCACACATGTGGTCTTTTGTGCCACGACCATGGTTCTTGGAGTTGCTAAGGTAGGTGTCATTTAAATTCTTTTTGAAAGACAATTTGAACCTTCTTTAGTTTCTTTTCAAAAAAATTCTGGAAGGGAACATTTTGAGCAAATACCAAATTGATAATTCAAAAGCTTATAAATTAGCTTATGTTGTCTCATTAATATCATGACCTTATGTTAGTGTTGACCTTTTATTTACTTGTAATTTGTAACAATATATTTCAATAATTAGTACGCAACCACGTAATGTAAAATTTACCACTTAAGACCTTTTTTAAATAAAATAGATACAACGTCAATGGGGACATTGGGAGCACTCAATTCAAAGGGAACAAAGGCCACACCATGGTAAACTTTGTGTTGATTATTATTTGGTATTTGTTTATATTCCTTTTTCTAAATTTTTCTGAAGTAAATATAGGATTTTTAACTAATTATTACCATGATATCTCCTCTTTGTGTAGTGCATATTATCCATCTTAAATCCTTCATGGATAGAGCTGGTAGACGTTGGAGGAAATACACTGTCGTGAGTTGGACGGTAAGTTGATTGACCTGACGTATTTAGAATGATTGAAAACATTTGTCAAAAAGTATTTTTGTTTAAAAATAATCGGTATTTGGTTAGAGAGTGAAGAATATTTGATAGAAAATAAGTTATTAAATAATGATAATTATTTTTCGATGCTTGGTTGGAGAGTGAAATTTTTCTAAATTATATTTATTAAATAATGATAATAATATTAGCGAATCGGGTAATATTTTAATAAAGAAATTTAGTAGTATTAAAGATTGATGATAATGTTTAATTGTTGGTTGGAGCTAGGGGGTGTACAAATGAAACCGATAAATTGCATCAACCCGCTAATTCGAGTCAAACTAAGAAAAAAATCTTACTCCGGTTTGGTTTGATTTGGTTTGGTGTTGGAAGAAAAAACCCGACCATACTTGATTTGATTTGTTTTTAACTTTAAAAAAAGTCAAACCGAAACCAACCTAACATTATACGTATAGAAGTTTTAAATATGTATAATACATAAAAAAGTTATTGTACTGTAGTTTATAAATATTTCTTAAACTTTTTCATAGCTAGCATTATCCTTAACGTATTATTTCAAGTTTAGACTTATAATTTTTGGATGCTCCAATAAGTTTTATAGTCCATAAATGGCAGTAACTCAAATAAATCCTAAACCAAAATAAGGTTAATACTAATGCTAATAAAAGACGTTCAATTCAATAGTACTATGAATGACAATAGTGTTGGATATTTACTTTTTAGTTTTCCCATGGTTTAAATAAAATACATAACTTATTTTTCTTTTAGTATTAAGTCAGATAAATAATAGTACTTATTAGTCGTACTTATTTTAGCAACTTATTTTTAAATTATGTTTCTTGTCATCAAGGTTTATTAATATATATTTATTTTATGCGATTTTACTATCTTTCTTGTTGAATTTTTTAGTACAATTCCATAACTCATCTCCTATTTATATTAGTTTATTGAAACATACCTTATTTAGTTTTGCCTTACTAGGATTAAGAAAATATTTGGAGCACAAATTCTATGTTTTGTGCTATGAAGATTTATGGGGGGACCCCCGAAAACCCAAAAAATCCGAGAAACCGAGATTAAAAAGCTCGATTTTTATTTGTTTGGTTTGGTTTTTAAATTTAATAACCGACACAATCAGTTTAATTTGATAATTAAAATATCCGAATCATTACTACGTATGTACACGGAGTAATAATATGATGTGAAGGAAAACGACTTCCACATAAAGTGAGAACTTCATGGTTTGATTAAAAAAAAGTTCCTTGAAAATATTTTTTGACAACCAAATATCAAGATATGACTTTTTGTCGAAAAATATTTTTCTCTTACCACAAATATATAGTATTCCTCAGAGAAAAATGTGGAAGACATAACATTTTTCTTTTCCTTTTTTTTTCTTGGTACAAGAGTTAACATTTTTCATGTGTATATAAATAGGTGGCATTTTTTAAACAATTTTATGGTTCAGTAACCAAGTCAGATTATATTGTCTTGCGGTCTGCATTTATCAGAGTAAGCAGTAATTCTTTCCATTATATTTCATTTATCATTTCTTTGTATCAATTCTATGTTTTTATTGGAACTACAGCTTTTTAACTACAATATATATATATTCATTTATGTATATAGGAACATTGTCCAACCAATTCTAAATTTGATTTTCACAAATATATGATGCGGACACTAGAGCATGATTTCAAAAAGATTGTCGGAATCAGGTAAATTAGCATACATATACTAATTATAGCTAGGATAATAATTTCATAATTTAGATTCAATTATATATAATCAAGCTAATTTCTGAAAAATGATCTTGAACAGTTGGTACTTGTGGCTTTTTGTCGTTCTCTTTTTGTTGATGAACATTGCAGGTATTTTTCTATCCTAGTTTATATATCTTAATAATACCAATCTTGCTTCTTTTTTTTTTTTTTTTTTTTAATTTTCTTCCCATTTCTGGAATTATGTATTTCACTTTGAACAATAAAATGCTCCTATTAATGTATGGTTCAAATTTGCAGGATGGCACACCTACTTTTGGCTAGCATTTTTACCCCTGGTTGTAAGTGACTAATCTTTTCTTCCCCACCCCCTTTTTAATGCCAACAACTAAAAAAGAAAAGAATAAAAGAAGCCATTTTGGGTAAAACTTAAATCTTATTCAATTTCAAACTTAGACTTAACTGAAATATGCCACCGAATTGCAAGTCCATTGAAATTTGACCTTTTTTATTAAAAAAAAATGTGAAAAGCTGAATACTAATTAAGGTTTACTTCAAGTTATTCATCCAACAATAAGATAATTATTATTGGGATTTTTACATTTCTATATTGTTGAAAAGTATTATAAACATATTTTAAAATCTTGAATTATGGTGGATGTCCATAACCAGCAAGGGACTAATGCTTACTATTCTCCGTTATCTCCGTAACCTCCTTCGTGATCTTCCTCTCAAATGCTTAGAGACATATTCAATGACATATTTATGTAGTGACCATTCTACTCAATAGTGGTCATTTCTCTCAATAGTGGCCATTCCACTCACTTTTTACGTAAAAAATAGCACGGTCTGGCCAGTTTTCGGATTGACCACTCAAAAATAGCCAGCGTTTATCAAGTCAATGAAAAATAGCCAATATTTTGCTACAACAAAGACCGGTCCAGCATAATATACTGGAGTTTGGTACATCTGTGTATGAACTTCCAGCATATTATGCTGGAACTCCAACACACGGAAAGTTCCAGCATAATATATTGGAGATTCGAGCACTTGTGTATGAACTTCTGGCATATTATACTGGACTGATATACTTTGGTGAAACTCCAGTATATTATGCTGGAGTTCTAGTGTACTTATACTGGAACTCCATCATAATATGCTGGAGTTTCAGCATACTTATCTTGGAACTCCAGTATAATATGCTGGAGTTCAAGTATATTTATACTGACGTATTTTCCGTATTTTGAACAGTGTTTTCACACATGTCATATAATTATGTTTCAATCTCGAGCAAGTTGCTTTATTTAACAATATATATTATGATGTGTGAAAAAATATATGCAGCTATTACTACTAGTGGGAACAAAATTGGAACACATAATAACAGAATTGGCTCAAGAGGTTGCAGAGAGGTCGTCAATAGTAGATGAAACCACACCAGTTAGACCTTCTGATGAATTGTTTTGGTTTCACAATCCAACTCTTGTCCTTTACCTCATTCACTTCATTTTGTTCCAAAATTCCTTTGAGATTGCTTTCTTCGTCTGGATTTGGGTAACTTTTACTTCACTCACTTTTCTTACTTTTATTCACCCTACATGAGAGCTACTAACATCAACATCATGTTAATTGACAATTCTCCAGTGTACTTACGGATTCAAATCATGCATCATGGAAGAATTGGGTTTCATTATTCCAAGACTTGTTATTGGGTAAACCCCTCATACCCCATAGACATTTTTTTCATTCTCAATAAACACTAGTATTAGTTTTTGGCCAAAAAATGTTCATGTAAATTTTGTGGTGTGACAGGGTGATTGTTCAAGTTCTTTGCAGTTACAGTACTTTGCCCTTATATGCTCTTGTCACACAGGTAAAGAGTTCTACACCATGTCTTTTAGGATTTATATCCCCTTATATATATATAAAATCTAATTTACAATGATGACAAGAGTCTTCCGGAAACAGCTTCTCTATCTTTTTAAGATAGGGGTAAGGTTTGTGTACACTCTACCCTCATCGGATCCACTAGTAGGATTACATCGGGTTTGTTGTTGTTGTTGATTCTTGAATAAGAATTGTGTGTGATGTATGCAAATTTGACATGGACACAGATGGGAAGCAGATTTAAGAAAGGGATATTTGATCAGCAAACAGAAGGGCTTCTCAAGATCTGGGCAGATAATAGTAGAGCTGGTTCATCAACCCAAAATAAGATGGCCATGGAAACACTAGAAAGCATCTGTGTTTCTAAGAGACCTGCAATTGAAGGCATCTCATCAACTGTTGAGCTTTCTAATCTAAACAATCATCACACAACTCCTTAATTATACAGTTATTTAGCATTTCTGATGAACATAAGAAGAATGAACATTTATTTATTCTTTTAGAGAGTTTTCGCGCTGAGAGAGAGGGAGATATGTTCATGCTCCACAATCAAATGTTGTCTTCATTTTCCAGGATCAATTAGTCAGGCATCAGCTCTAGTTACATAACACTTTTTTTTTCTCGATAAGCATCTTTCGATTTCTAGATACATATATGGAGGGAAATTTAAAACATGCCCCTCTAGCTCAAATTATTTACACTAGTTCCCTAGACAGAGTCGAGGGTTAACATTCCTCTTACTACAAAGTTGAGCAAAAACTAGGATGCTTGCAGTTTTCAATTGGGAGAGGTTCCATTTCTAACCTCCCACGGTTAGAGACAGAGCCTTCACCATTGTTTTCTTCTTCACTTTCAAGTTGACTCAGTGTCCTCTTGGCGTAGACTGTGAACGCCATTATAATGATGACTGCTATAATGAATGAAATAACATTATAGACAATCTCAACTGTAGTCAGGTGATGGTTCCCATATTGCACATCCGCAAATGTCCTCATTAGCCGACCACTGAATACAAATTGCAGGAAGACAACATAAGCAAATGAACAAAGAAAAGAAGGGAGGGGTGCAGTGTGGGGTATTTACCTGTAGATGTAAATGAAGGATTCCGGAATCATTCCTGCTATAGATCCACAAAAATAAGGCCAGAACCTCATCTTTGTCACTACCACTGCATAATTGAAGATTGTGTACGGAAATGGCGAAATCCTAAATACAGCAACCACACGGAATTGATGAAACCAACTCCCTTCTCCCACCAGTCTAATCATGGCTGCCTTCTGAGGCCATCTCTTTAACCATTGCTGCAGATGCAATCAACTAAAAAGCATGAAGTACAATACGGGAAATTACTATTACCAGTCCACAAGACCAATGAACTAATAAACTAGACAAGACACAAAGGTATCTCACATGAATTCTATCTCGGAAAAGCAAACCAACGAAATATGGCAAGGTCATCCCAACTGTTGTTCCAGCCATTATAATAATAAATCCAAGTCCGTATCCAAAGATCATACCAGCAAGCCACATTGATGGTCCAGAAGGAATTAGGAATACCGGGAACAGTGCTAAAGAAGCTACAATTACGAGAGCAAGCACCGGACGGCCAAATGCAGTGGCTTCCCATTGTAGGATTGGAATTAGAATCTGTAAACTTAAAAAATGCAATGATTAACAAGGAAACCTTACTTATGCATCTTCTACACTAAGAAACACGAAAAACAAAATATCCATTGCAAGACTAATGCACTTGTAAGGTACAGGCGAAGTCCGTCCCGTGTCTGAGAATCTTGAGCTGAATCACACTAATTTCCAGTTTAATAAAGTAAAGGGGAAGTGTTATCTTTCTCCACTTCCAGTTTCATTATCAATATTTCTGTTGCAGCTCACAAAACTAATCAAAGTTAATTTGTAGAGCCCAACATAGTACATATTCATTAATTTCCAGCAATGCTATATGCACTGTGTAACATCTGTTAACAGAACATGATCCAATCTGCCAGAATCTCATACCATTCAGTCATTTTTAATCAACATAAGAGATTTATATATGCCTACAACTCAAGCAAAACCATCTCGATTTGTTTGGCACTGTTTGACTGGACAAAAAATTAAGAAAAAAGGGCGAGGCGGAGACCTTTGAAACATAAGCTGAATATGCATGAAATACCAAAATACCCTTGTACCAAACAATATGATTTATACCCAGTGAGCCTACAAGTCATGTCAATGTCAAGTGGAATGTTGAAGTGGCTAGTTTCTAAAGATGGAAATTTGTCAATCTTTTTGGACGGACAGAAAATGAAAGAGCACTGACCAAATAGGAACATATGGAGTATATAGATAATAGCATGATCAAAACGAAAATTAGGATTACCTTCTGAAAAAGAAAGGGCGCTCCCCACTTTATGAAAACTAGTAGAATTATCACAGTGAAAATACACCCAATAATGGCCTTGATCCACCATATAATAGATTCTCTTCTGGACAGTGATTGGGATTGTGAAGTTTCAACTTCAGATGTTCTTTCATTTCTTATAACAAGCCTCACATACTCGCTGTCTTCTTTTACTTGACTCTCACGGTTAGTGTTGGCTTTGTCTGAATCATCCGTTGACTCTGGCATCATCATTCGACACCAGAAACCTATAGATGAAAAGACAGATGAACAAATTAAAATATGTACTCATAGATACTGAAGATATTCTCATATGTATTCAGAATTCTGTGGGTCATATTGCATCATAATGAAAGATAAAAGGATGAAGAGGAAAGAAAGTTCCATTACCAATCCAGATAATCATATAAAATGGTAACTATTAACTGAAACCATAGTATGAGCATATTTTTTTTACTGAACTTGGTTCAGATTAGCCCAACTATACCAAACCTGGTACTTTTTTTCAATAAGCCCCCAAAAAAGGAATCACCAGCCAACAACAACAACAACAACAACAACCCAGTATATTCCCACAAGGTGAGGTCTGGGGAGGGTAATATGTAGACAGGCCTTACCTCTACCCGAGAGGGCAGATATCGCCGTTGCCGGGGATAAAAACAACGCCGTTCCACAGAAAATCATAAGTACATCTACATTGATAAAAGGGACGCGTTTCTCTAACAAAAAAACAAAGGTAGTAGTACTCTTCTCCATAAAATCCATTCGTGGAACTTATTCAGAAAAAAGAATCCCCTATCGGAATTCACAGTGGCACTAAGATAAGAGCCATGTCCTAACAGCCTCGAAACCCCTTTTCGGATAAGTTGTGCTCCTATTCCCTTAGAACGCCAAGAATAAATAGCAGCACCACGGACCAGAAGTTTAAAGTGGCTGAGGCAGAAAATTTTGGTTTGATATTTCACTTTCAAGCACCTTCAAGTTATGGTGTTACAAAGACCAGCTAACATTTACTCACCAAAGAACCAAGAGCATACCGTTTCATCCTATGTTGCGCAGACACTCCAAAATGATGCCGCACCTGTGTCGGATCCTCCAAAAATGCACTATTTTTGAAGGATCCGATATGCAGCCACTGATATTTTTGGAGAACTAAGAAACATAGGTTTCATCTTGGTCTTGCATGGGTAAGCAATGAAACTGGTAGAGCGTAGAGACCAAGTAATTTATAGTTTTGTACCACTGATTCCTCATGACATAATTCAACTTTTGAGTCCTCTACCCCCACTATCCTACCCCAATACATGCCAAAACATGGAAAGAAGGAAATTGCTAACACTGAACTTAGCTTATAACAAGTAACGTTACAGTTCAGAGTTAAGTTGCTCCGACACTTCAGTTTACGTGCCGCACCCGTGTCGACACGACACTAGTATGGGTGTGGGTACGGGATCCGTACCCGATATGGTCAAACACATTTGGGTACTTTGACCACAACGGACGGAAAAATTCGATACAAGATACAATTTGATTCCCGAAATCAGAACCAAAACTAGGATAAAATTTGAAAGAAAATAATATACCTTATCTACGATATCAATCCATTACTTATTTACAACTTGAGAATAAAAACAAAATACACACTTTACAAGCTATGCTAAGTATTCCACTAAATTTCTTACAAATTTAGAGATATTTTTATATTTTTAAATTAATTTTAGCCGGATCCCCGCACCCGTATCCACACTAGGATCCGTATCCCCGAATCTTAGAATTTACATCTCAAAGGATCCGCACCTGTGTCGGACACCCGAACCCGTGTCGGAGCAACTTAGGTTCACCTGTGTGAACACTTAAACCAGGTGGGGTTTAAACTAAGGCTTAACACTTGAATTTCCTTTTAGACTAATTGCAGGGTGAACAATACATAATTTCTGAGCTCCACTGTACTCATCAAACTAAACATACCAAGAAAAAGAAACTCCAAAATAAAGCAAGATTGTTTTTTTGATAAACCTACAATAAGGAAAGTATATGCAATCCCACCTTTTATCTAAAGAACTCATTTTTACCAAAACCCACAAACAAAGAGCCATGCTTTTATAAGCTGCTATGGTAGGTTTTATCTTTGTTTTCTTTTAATTTATAGTTATAATTTTCACACAGTAAAGACACATGGAAATGAGCAGAAACCAAAAGATCAAACCTTTAGCAGCAGTCAAAAGATGATCAAAGTGAACCCATAACCACATTAAAAAAGGGTTTTCAAGAAAAATTACCGGTGATCGGAAGAGATGAAGTTTCCCGGCGAATACCACTAATTTGAGAATATTCAGAGAAATGTTGCTGCTGTGTAAGGTGTAGTGCTTTCCCAGGCGCTTTCTTGGTTTTCTAATTCTGCTTTTCTCTTCTGCTGCTTTTCCTTTTTCGTGAATAAATTGGTTTCGTTCCGTGAAGTATTTCCCTAACTTGCCTTCGACTATTTTTTAGGTTAGTAATCACTTGCCTTCGACTATTTTTAAGGTTAGTATAATCTCATTTGTTTTTTCCATAAGATATTGAGAAGCGTTCTTAAAAGTACTTTTAGCAGAGAAGTTTGGCTAATTAGTTTGAAAAATATTTTTGAGCAGCAATTAAGTATTTGGCCAAATTTTAAAAAAACGGTTTTTAAGTGTATTTTTCTTAAAAATATTTCTCAAAAAAGTGCTTTTGGAGAAGCTACTTTTTTCTGCTTCTCCAAAACTGCTTCTGTTTCTCCTTAAAAGCACTTCTTTTCCTCCAGAAACTTGGTCAAACACATCAATTTTCGACAGGCTATAAATCTGAATACAATATCAAGATATGTATTAAGATTTAAGACATTAAAGCTAAATATACATCTGAATATATTAAGATATGTATTAAGATCTGAATATAAATAATTAAGACTGTTTGATTTTTAACATCGGGATGTATAAAATTTATCGTTATTTGAAAATTATAAACATTAAATTTAAATGAAATACTAACTAATCTAATATTCTATTAATAAAATATAGTTTTTGAAAATATGATAGTTGTTGGTGGTGATAGCTAATGGTGAATGTTGACTAGAGGTGGTGGTTGGTGGTAGTTTTTGTTGATGATGGTGGTTCATGCTAGTAGCTATCGGTGATTGGTAGTAGCGGCGATTATGATTGAGGATCGTGGTGGTGTGTGGTGATAGTTAATAACGGTGGGTGATGGAAATAGTTGTGACTGAGGAAGGTGGTGGGTGGGTGGTGGTAGGTTATAAGATGGGCAGTACCAGTTGTGGTTGTTAATGGTGATGGGATGGTCAGTTGTGGTAGTTGTGGTGGATGAGTGTTGATTGTGGTTGAGAATGATGATGGTCAGAGTGGTAGGATAGTGGGTGGTGATGGTTTATAATGGTGGCGGCTATGATTGAGGATGATGGTGGCGCGCGTGGTGGTGGTGGTGGCATGATGGTAATTGATAATGGTAGGTGGTGGCGGTAGTTAATAATGAATATGTGATAACATCTTAGTGAAATTAAGTTTGTTAAAGATTTTAATCATATAGACCTATTCACACTCATTAAGTGATTGTGAAATAAAAAAAACAAACAAACTTAATGATTAAGATCTAAATAATTAAGATTCGGACATTAAAAACAAACGCACTTAGGGTGTGTTTAGTATAATATTTTCTTGGAAAACAAATAGTAATCTTATTTATTTTCCGGTGTTTGGTACGCAAATTAAGGAAAATAATTTCTCAAGAGTATTCATAAATAATTTAGATATAATAAACATGAAGCCAAACTTTCAAACCAACAACCTTTCGGCCCCCCAAATTTTATAAACTTTCGAACTGCTAAATTTTTTAAATCGCAGAATTTTGAACCCGTAAACTTTAAAATTTCTTAACATGTAACCTTCCAAACACATAATCTTCAAACTCATAATTTTAGAACTTGTAAAATTTTGAGCCTTTAAACCGATAAATAGTAAAATTAAAACTGAAAAATATATTTAAAATTTTTTTCGAGATGGGGGGAGGGGGCAGGGGCAGGGGCAGGGCTGGGGAGGAGTTAAATAATATTTTGCTATTTGGTTTGACTATATCGTACTGTACTGTAACTGATAAGTTTACTAAAATACCTTCAATTATTTAAATATTAAATTTATTAAAACTTATGCATAAAATAATTTTTAAAAAATAAGAGAGAAGATGGCAAAACACCTTAAGAAAGCAGAACAGAAGAAGGCAAAATAAATGAGCACAACTAATTAGAATTGAGTTAAAAGCAAATTAGGAGAATAGTAAAATAGAATGCGGCAAACCACCTTTAACGTTGGCGGCAGAAGTATCGGAAAAAAATAAAGTAGGTTACAAGTTGTTGGAGTTAAAATAGAAAAAAAAAGGTAAAGGGTAAAATAGAATTGTGGAGTAATATGTTAGGACATAATTGGATAGAAAAATAGAAAACGATCCCCCCACATCAAATCGGTTATTTCAAAAAATGGAACTTCTCATTGTCCCGGTACAATGAATTTAACAATACAATACAATCAATTTTAATGAAACAATCAAAACAAATATTATTTTGAGATAACAAAACAATACAATATACGAGGAACCACCATCTAAACGAGATGTAAGTGATGCCAAATATTACAACACAAAAGAAAACAAGGAAAGAAATTGCTTGGGAACAGAATTTGGAAGGAAAATGAGGACATGAAAGTGAATTAGAGAAGTTTCTTTTGGTTAACCAAACTTCATCATATTGTGAATGCGACTTGCAAATTAATTGCTTGGTAGCAAAGTAAGTTAAGTATTTTCTTTTCTTTTTTTTTTATAGATAATGCTTCTTTTTTTAATGGCATATAAATGGGCAAATGCTATCAGACAAAGCAACTCAATTTTGCATCATTAGTGGCCTACACTTTTTTTGCATCACATTTTGGTTTTCTCATTCTTTTTCTTCCTCTCTTATTTGGCAAATTTGACATCAAGAGTTTGTCCACGTCAATATAGGTTTTGTTTATTCAAGAGTATGGTCAAGTAGTTTGAGAACTCAGAAATTTCTTTTTATGTGTTTAAGTATTGATAGATAGAGTTATTCGATACTTATTATTTATGAGAGGGAGCAGATAACCCGTGAAATTAGTCGAAATATGTACAAGTTGGCCCGAATACCACGATTATAAAAAGTAACAGATTTGTTTAAGATGAACGGAGAAGTGACTCCTAATTGAATTTGCCCAAGTTTAGATAATTTTATATGGTAATTGCTATACCAAATTATGTAGTAATTATAGATTTATACCGTATTGCCGCGGATCAAACAAAATAATCATATTAGTAAAAATGCGACCAACTAGAATTAGTCTACGCGCTCATATTAGTCTTGCATTTTGACTTTTAAGATTTGGCACCCATAGGAGCTAAGAGATTAAATATTTTTCCCCAAACTTATATCTTTTGGTCACTGTTTGGCAGTTAGCGCAACCTTTTATAATAGCTCATGTTTATCTTGACAGGGATTCTTACTTAAACCTTAAAATACTCCGTGGGGCAGAAAGTTTTAATTAATATTCTAAATATATGGTGTAAAAAGCTGCGAAGGGATTAAAGATTTCGTTCATTAATGAACTTTTCCACAGCTCACAAACATTCAAGCATAGTAAAATATTTGATCTTATACAAAATACAGGATACTGAAAGAGCTGTTGGGACTAAGGGTGTAAATAGGTTGGGTTGGTTCGGATTTTGTATTTAGCAAATTAAATCTATTGTATTGGGTTATTAAATCTAAAGACCAAATCAAACCAATAAAACTCGGGTTTTCCAATCTCGGGTTATTCGGGTTTGTTCAAAAAAAAATTTCCGATAAAATCTTCATAACACAAAACATATAACTTGTGCTCAAAATATTTCTTTAATCCTAGTAAGATACACCTATATAAGGTATTTTTCAAGAAAATAATAAAAATATGAAATGTGTCATGGCATTGTCTTAAAATATTCAATAATAAAGCCAATAAAATCATATAATATAAATATTGCTAATTAGAAAGCCATAATAAAAATACACCTAATCTAGAAGTGTTAAGTCATGCTAAAATAAGTATACTATAAGAGAGTATTAATTACATGACTAAACGCTAAAGAAAAAATAAAAATAGGTTCTACATTTTTATCTAAACGATTGCAAAACAATTAATAGATATTCAATATTGTAACACCCGACCGGTCGTTTTGAGAATTAACATCTTGATCCCTTATTAACTGCTTTCACGTTATCTATTTCTGCTTTTGTGACTTTTTGGGATGATTCATTTTGAGTTTCTGAGTGTTTTGGGACACTTAGTCTTAAGTCTTAGAATTTGGAGCGTAGTCGGAATAGTGTGAAGATGACTCTGGAATGGAGTTATGTCGATTCTGTTGGGTGATTTTGGACTCAAGAACGTGTCCAGATTGTGTTTTGGATGTCTGTAACTTATTTACGCTTGAAATGGCAAAAGTAAAAATTTTAAAATTTCGGGCTGGCAGTGAAAATTTTTTATATCGGAATCGGAATTCATTTCTGAAAGTTGGAGTAGGTCTGTGGTATTGAATATGACTTGTTGGGGTTAATCGGACGTAGTTTGGTTGGTTTTGGCATCGGTTGTAAAATTTTAAAGTTTCAAGTTCATTAAGTTTGGATTGGAGGATGAATTGTGTTTTTAACGTTGATTGATATAATTTAAGGGCTCGACTAAGTTCGTATAGTGTTTTAGGATTGGTTGGTATGTTATGTTGAGGTCTCCGGGGCCTCGGGTGTGTTTCTCAACAGGTGAAAAATTGGACTTAGGATTGCTGAAGATTTTCTGGTGTTGGTGTTGTCGCACCTGCGGAGAGGTCACCGCAGGTGCGAGCCCGTAGAAGAGGGAAAATGGAGGAGTTCCAGGGGTGGCATGTGCGAGGTATATTCCGCATCTGCGATGCCTGCAGATGCGATTGAGAGATAGCAGAAGCGGTAAGAGACCGCAAAAATGACCAAATACCCGTTGGAGCGCACACGCAGATTCGGCCCCTTTTCCACGGATGCAGACATAGCTGTCTTAAGTGATTTCCGCATATGCGATGAAATTTTTGAAAGTGCGAAGAAGGGTCCGCATGTGTGATTTGTCTGACAGACAAAGAGAGAATTCGAGGGTTTGGTGTTTATTCCATAAAATTCGATTTTAAATACATGAGATGACGAGTGCGTATACAGGCTATTTGTTGAAATACTCCATTTTTATTAAAGTAAAATATATGTTTTTCCTTAAATTGAGCTACACTAGCCCATGTAATTATCCTGTTTAGTTTAGAAAAGTATGCCTACGTGCCTTAACTGCCTATCTAGACACTATGTAGCATGTTTAGTGAAATTTCCTGTCTTCATTGACTTGGATTTAGCCTAAATTGTGGTTTCTTGTTGTAACTGTTATTTTTGTTAGTTGAGCTGTATATTTACTTTGGGACTACAGAACGGTATTCCGGTAGATCCCTCTGCATATTTACTTTATGACTATGGGACGGTATCCTGCTAGATCCCCCTGCACAATTACGTTTGGGACTAGTGAATGGTATTTCGGTAGATCCCCCTGCACCTTTACGTTTGGGACTACGGGATGGTATCTTAGTAGATCCTATATTGTTATATTTATGTTTGAGTTGTTGTTCTTCTATGCTTATATTCTTGTTAAATCTACGTATTTATTCTTACTGCAATATTTCATTCTATTATACTTAATTATATATATACCAGTAGGGCCCTGACCTTATCTCGTCACTACTCGACTAAGGTTAGGCTTGATACTTACTCGGTATTATTGTGGTGTACTCATGCCCTTTCGTGCATATATTTTTGTGTGCAGATCCAGGTACCACACATTAGTTACATTACCAGTGAGGCGAGACAACTATAGAGACTTCGAGGTATATATGTCGCGTTCGGAGGCCTAAGAGTCCCTATCTACTCTTCCTCAAGTTAAAGACTTTTTGTATTTTCTTCTTGTATTAGATTATGGAGTATGGGCGTGTTGTGTCTTTCTTTAGCTTGTGACTTGTGACATTCCGGATTTTTTGAGAGTTATAAATACTGTCGGAAGTGATATTGTATATGTCGAGCGGCATCACATTTCCTTGTTTAAATTTTACTTTTAGTTGATAGTTTTCATGTTTTGTTCCTTTATCCGCAAATGTTAGGCTTACCTAGTTGTAGGACGCGACAGGTTCACAGAGGGAAAGCTAGGGTCGTGACAGATACATTGTCGTTCCTAGTATTGAATTGAATATCATTTGTTAGTATTAGTGTAGATTTGCTTTTGGCTTGGGCTTTTGTTAGCATTATT
The DNA here is from genome assembly GCA_032618575.1 of Nicotiana noctiflora. Classification (NCBI taxonomy): domain Eukaryota; kingdom Viridiplantae; phylum Streptophyta; class Magnoliopsida; order Solanales; family Solanaceae; genus Nicotiana; species Nicotiana noctiflora. The sequence goes on from JASVEL010010594.1 coordinate 79,756, forward strand.
TAAGTTGCTAATATTAATGACTATAAAACTTATTGGAACATTTACATGTTCTCAGTCCAACCTTGAAATAATAATACCTTAAAAGATAAAATTATGAAAAAATTTAAGAAATATTTATAAATTACATCACAGTAAGTATATTTGTACATAAATATATCTTATACTTTTATATATGTAATGTCAAGTTTGTTTCGTTTCGATTTGACTTTCTTTAGTTAAAATCCAACCAAACCAATTATTATCGATTTTTTTTTCCAACACCAAACCAAATCAAGCCAAACTATAGTTAAGTTTTTTTTTCTAGGTTTGACTGAGATTATCGATTGGTGCGATTTATCGATTTCCTTTGTACACCCCTAGTTGGGACTTGAATTTGTTTCATTTTTTCAGCAATATAAAAACTCTAATGCTTAAAAGCTGGGTTGTTCGTGGCTCGGGTTAGATCGATTTTTCCCGAAAAAGAAACCAAACCAAGTAAGTCAATTTTTAAATATTAGAACCAAACCAAATCAATTAATTCAGTTTATGTTGGGTTTTAGGTTCAGTTATTTATCCAATTTTTCTAAAATATATGATACATGCACTACCAAATACATATTCTCACAGCTATATTTTTAACGTAACACTATCAACCAATTGATCTTTGAGAAATCTATTATTTACCACGATATATTGATAATAATTAAATCAAATAGTGATGAACAATTTAAAACTAAATTTAAATTAAAAAGATTATTTTAACATGAAATAGATTCTTATACTTGACACAGAAAAAACTACCAATCAAACTAGAATATAAAGGCAACGAACTAGATTAATATAAAAGCAAACTAAACTAAAAGTGCAAACGATTAACAATTATCATAAAATTTTAAAAACTTTGTATAAAATATACATATAAATGAAATAATAAATAATATATATAGCTACTTCTACAATCTATTTGGCTCAATTTTTTTCGATTATTTTATTAAAACCAAAACCAAACCAAATTTGATCGGTAAAAGTTAAAAACCAAAACCAGACATCAATTTTTTTGGTTGGTTTGATTTTCGGTTTATTCCTACTTAAAAGATGCAAAACCGATTGAATGTTGTTTAACAAACGCTATTTGATCGCATATCTTCACTGTACCGAAGGAGACAACACAATGGTCCGGAGGACACAATTTAAACCATATAAATTTTGCTAGCAGATAGGGCTAAGTAAACTAGGAAATAAATCATTATATAAAAAAGAAACTCAAGCACTTGAACAATACATTAAATCTTTCCAAGTTAAATCTGCAAAATTACACCTGATACATTCATTGACTGGGCTATAAGTGGCCGATCAGCTGCCCCAAGTTAGAATTTACAGCTAAGCATGTTAGACGTACAACAAGAACAAATATATCACCCATAACTCATTATCAACTAGGGGATATTCCAGACGAGTGCATACGCAGTTTTTCCTGTTATCCCATGTTTTAGGGGAGGGTTGGAAAGTGTTCTAGAGGTGGTGCCTTGTATTTCAAAACACACCTTCCAATGTGAACAGTACATTTCTTCAGATGGAGGAGTCGGAAGAGGTCAGTAGTACTTGGAAAACAAACTACTGTCTTCGAGTTCTTAAAAGTTTGTGTGCCACCCAAATCCAAAACTATAGACATGATCATCCTGCTTTTTTGGGAGACCCCGATGGCTCCTTAATCCTGCATAGTCTATGGAAACCAACAGATTGGAAACTGGCTGTAACGACTAGACTGCAGAAGATATCACATCATCTGAATCCACTTTAAGCTGAGGATAAGAAACAAAAGGGAGATTAATCGAAGCAGTGAAAGGAGATTCAATCTCAAAAAGCTAGTTTTAAGAGTAAAGCATACTTGATGTAGATGGTTCACTAGAGAACCCTGTAACAACTTTTTCAGCTTTTCACTTTGATCAACCATGTGACCTATTTTGATAGATTGTTGAAGTTGATACCATAATCGCTCAATCAGAGAATATGGGAACCAAACTGCAAATGGCCTTTTACGACGAATAATATCAGCTGGTCTCTGCAGGTAATGGCAACAGATAGTGCTGTTAAGAAATGTGCACATAGCCAAGAATAGAATTGGTTGATCTTGCAATCATTAAATAATGCATCAAGCCCTTGTGTTATACTTGTATCTGATTAAAAGGCTACTAGAGATGTCAAGAAATAAAACAGCAAAACCAAAAATGGGCACCAAAAAACTGGACTATGTTGAAAAACATTGAATAGCTACTAAAGACCTGCAGGAATGAAGCATGATAGCAGAATGAATAATAAAATGATGTAAAGCATAAAAGAGTGCCATGACAAAGTTGCCAATACAGGTCACAAGTACACTTAACATGACATCAGCTGGACAATAAGATTCAAAATGTCCTCCATATGGTAATATGGTATCCAATAGGGTTTTTTTCATTTTCATCTGGGGGTGCGGGATGGGGGTTGGTGATAAGTATCAAGACTTTTGTGATGATATAAGATGCATTGGCATCACACCCCACAACTTAGGCACTGGCCAGTGCAAATATGAAGTATCAGTATCTTTCTATTTCCATGCTAGCCTGCCACAGTTGAATAATTGTAGCAGCAAAAAAGTAAACAAGTATTAATTGAAGATGGGAAAAGTCTAACACAAGCATGAACCTAAGTACCTAACAGACAGGACAGCAGAGTAAGTTATGATGGGAGATAAGTTGGAAATTGCTTAATGTAAATGGAACTGGCAGATTTCTTAGAGATCCTGGTTTACATAGATATACAGAATGCAGATAATGTGAGAAAATAAGTACTACTTAAAAGGGAATTGTATGATGGTCGAGATTGACTCGGCATTATGAGCTCGAGTCAATATCGACCATCATACACCTCCCTAGCAAGTACTTATTTTCTCATATTATCTGCATTTGGTTTGATCTATGAAGTAAACCAGAATCTCCAAGAAATCAACCATATGAACCATTTCCCCAACACATTTCTATTGTGTTCTCGTTGTACTCACAGATAAAACTTTGGATGTTGTCATTTACTCAACAGAGTATCAACATTAAGGAGATCTACAGATCTGTACACGTTAAAACTTCAGTTAAATTATCCACTAAATGCATTAGATAATTTGGACATATACACAAGAATGCGGATAGACAATATACAGAATGGGTGGTTGAATAAAGCCCTAAGATAGGAACCCTATCTTATCCTCTGGACTTTACTACCGTAAATAACAGAAACTATTAGGACAGAGAAGTCCTCTCAGAGATATGATACCAGCAAAATGTTCTTCAGCGTCATCACTAAGTACAACAAATGTCCAAAACTGTTACAGCTTTATATCGAACCTAAGCAGATGGCTTGACTGAAAACCCTAACAGCAGCCATTGACATTCAAATGCTTTGGAATAAGGATGAGAACTTACCAGTGATGCGAATGATTCAATATACTCAAGAAGCAGATTAGTCGCTTCGGTATAACGACCATAGTCAATATATAGTCGAAGCAAAGAAGCAGGATTTGACTCACTTCCTGCCATTCCCCAACCACTTTTTGCTGGCACACCCTATGTCAAACACAGAATGATAAAAATAAATATCACATCCTCAACTTGACATTGAAGAATCTTGAAGATAAGTAACACATATTACATCAAATTACCAAGCAAATAAAAGCCAATTCCAAATCCTGCTGCTAAGAATGCATCAAAAAGCAATAGTAACTGCAAAATTTTCTGTCACACAAACTAACAACAGCGAGCTGACAACATAGCAAACTTAGGCATGATCGAAAACAAGATGCCTTATTAAGAGCCTTCTGCTTCCAAAAGGACTTGCTTGCCTCCTTTTACTAAGTAATTGTAATAGGATATAACTGAATAAATTTTTAGAAGAGCCTTTCTATATTAACAGCTTCCCCAACTGCTTGGATCCATTATAAGCCATAAGTGATACTTCCACCACCTCATATTCCCAATCTTGAAAGTGTTGAAAGTTCTTTCTGAATGGAACATGTCAAGAAATTGCATGGTCCTTTACTCATATTCCCACTCGCGGAAGTGTTTTCTGAATGACACATTCAATGAAATTTGATCTCTCTTTGAAGTACTTCATGCGCCGCTATTTTTTCGTGAAATTAGAAAAAAGATGAGGAAAGTCATTTTTCAAGGTGGCCTCCTCACATCAAACATCAAGCTGAAACTGTACAAGTTTTAATGTTCCTTATTGAGAAGCCAATGAACCTTGAGGAGTTAAACTTGATTCTTCATGATCCCCCTTTATACAAACTCATCCCATAGATAGCATCCATACTTTACACTAACATCTTCCTTAATTAGTTTTTCTCCCATGCAAATCCTGATACCTCCTTTTGGAAAAGCTCAATAATAGGTCCAAACCTTTGTATAACAACTGTCTAGTTTGACCAGAGCAGTGATCTTTCCCAACTAATCAGATGTTCTTTTTTTCCTCTATCCATCCCATCCCAAAGAAATCCCTCATTAATTTCTCTAGCTTATTAATGAAAACATAATAGCAATGGTGGTTGGCTGTTTTTTTTTGGTTTGTGCCAGCTCATCGTGCATACACCCTAGAACATGTTCCTCGATGCTGAGGGCACCCCCGCAGAGGAGAGGATTTCGTGATATTTCTGATAGGCTGTCTTGTAATTCTAATAAGTTGTTTAACAGTTGGCATGTTGAATCGTAAACATAATATGATGGGGGGTGGTCTATGGGCAGCTGCTCAATCCATTAGTTATGAAATACCATTACCATTGATACATTGATAGTGGATTAAGTGGCAAACCTATACTATGCCCAAGTGCCGAGATACTTAAGTAATGGTACCCTATTGCTAAACATCCGGCTAGCTCTATGTGTGTTTATCTATATATCTATGTGTGATTCAGTGATACCAACAATTTCTCCAAATTCTTTTCTTTCAAGAAACAAAGGTGAAAGGATAACCAAGGAATCCCTCAGATATGATGCAAAACAACTTTTGTTCTCTCCTTGATCAAAGATTTCTCTATGAAAAATATGAAACAGAGTTTGAAGAGGGGCAGGGGGTGTTATAAATATGGTCATAAAGTAAGCGCGAACGCTCAAGAGTGGTGGCCTTAATCAGAGCCACTCTCCTCGAACTTTTAGTAGATCAGCTACCAAATTCTTGTAATCTACTTTGTAAATATGGAGCCCAACTTTTCCTTAATGCTGATGAATATAATGTTACCATTCTCAAAAAGAACTTCTAATTCCTTGAATTTATCACGAGAGAAAATCCAAAATATTTTGCAAGGTCAATAATTTTACATCCTCCAGATGATAGGGCTGAAGTATACACCAACAAAGAAAAGAATGGAATAAGCATATCACACTTCATGTAGAGACTAGACGGTTTGAGCAACTCTTGTCTGAAATATTTTTTGTTTTATCTTGATAAATAATCTTGTGTAATTCTTTTCCATAACACTGCTATACATCCTTGAATATTTGGGCTTAGGCACTCAAATTATAAAATAATGTTGTACTTACCTTGAACATTTGAACCAACCAAAGAGGCAACTCAATTTGAGGATCAGCAGCAAGAAGAGTATCAGCAACAACAGCAGGCAATTTAGCATGAAACTTTCTGTATTTTTCCTGCATTGACGTTATGGACATAAAATTGAAAGAACGGTGTATTTGCTTTAAACAGATAAAATTAGTTATGAAAGAAGGAAGATACGGACAAGATAGAGCTCAAGTGTCTCCCACTGGCCACTGCCTTTAGATTCGTGTGCAGTTGGACCAACATTAGGCGATTCATGGGCAACAATCTCATCCTGCGATAAAGTCAAAAGAAGACTGTGCATCCTCTGACCATTCCTGAGTAATAGGTATCACAAATATAATGGTACATCATGCTAAGAAAAACAGCTTGCATCGAGGGGAATGAGAATGATGCGTATAAAAAGCAGAATTAAGAATATCTTACCCAACAGATGGGGCTTGCAGTCCTTTAGGGCAGCATTTCAATGACATAGCTGCAAAAACTCTTTCAAGTTCCCTGAGAGACAGCACAAGAGTTGCAAGTTAAGAAACCCAGGAATCACGGAGGCTTACTAACTTCTCTTGAAGCTACCACAAAACAACATACCTCTTCAAAGCGGACCCTTTCCAAAATTTAAGAATTACTGTAAAAGCCATGTCATACAAGTTTGATTCAACCAAAAGGTCAATTACATCCGTTGGGGGTGCCTCAATTCCTGAAAGAAGAAAAGCATTTGTTAAAGGAAAGTAGAACAAGCAAAGGGAAACTTAATTTTTGAATCCCATTCAGTTGAGACCTTCCATTTCACATAAGCTGAAGAGTGACACAATCTTCTTTGTTCGAAGCACAATTCTAAGGAAAGTTTTTCAATATGATATATGTTATCCAAAACGACATAATAGCTAGTAGCAAACAAATGAAAATACCAAGATGTAACCCAGAGAGTATCTCAAAACCCAGAGTTTCGAATTTGAAAATATTGAGTTAAGCACAAAAACAGCTAATTTAGAACTGAGAAACAAGGGAAAGGCATGTTAACTTAGCAAGAAACTTACTTGCAAAAGTCCATGTGACATTTGCCAATGATAATAAATACTCAGCTGACGTCAGAATGAACTCATTCTCAAGTTTTTCAACATCTAAGTATGACCTTTGCCTTTGAGACTGAGCGCCATTACCAGGAGCTGGAAAAGGAGAAAATGGATGTGACATAACCAAACAAAAGAATGTAGTGATATTCAAAAATGAAAATGATTTTAAAAAATTAAACAAATCTTGAAGTATAATTTACACTGTTCTTCCACGGTTATCCTAGCCTTTTTACTTGGATACATATTAGAACAAGTTTCCTCAAGTGGAGCATCAATCCAAGCATATGCAGGATGAACCAGCTGTAGAGCATTGATAGCAGCAGAAAGCCCATTTAGCCTCTCCTGAAGAATAAAAGATCGCCGTTGGGGATCTCTCACTGCACCATGAATTCTTAATTGTGCTGAATACAAGTAAATATAGCTCGCTGCTCTCCGCCATTTATGTCTCTGCATTGCAAATGCATAGAGCAACTTGAACGGGTTTGGCTTGGCTGAAACATCTGAACGCTCAGCCTACAATTTTTTAGATTTAACGTGAGCCTTGTGAAGCTGCAACACTGTATTAAATCACTTATAGTTCATGAAATGATTACAAACCTTCCAAGCAAGTTCTCGCTCCACCTTCTCAGACAAGCCAATAAATGGTAGCTGGCCATCGCAAAGAATCTGGATGAAAGGAAAAGTGAAGACAGCAAGCATAAGTTATCCAGTAATTATTTGCAGCATAAATGGAAAGAATGTAGTGAAAACACATATAGAAAGTAGGGAAGAGAACAGATAAAATAGAATTGTCATATAAGGCTACAACAGGAAAGGAAAAAGACCAAGGATACAGAACCTTCACAGCTCCTCGTTCATATAGAACAATTATAAAACGCCTCAGACAAATGGTTTTGCTTTCCTCGTCTGGATTTGAAATGATTGCGCAATATGCATCATAGTAATAGTTGAGATCTAACGTGAACTTGAAGACATTAGCCCAAAGTCTTCCCTTGACAGCAGTCGCTGATTCATCAAGAATACCAGATCCAAGAGCTTCATCAACTTGCTCAAGTGCAGCAAGAGCAAACTGGCAGGCAGCCTCCCTCATGTTATGTTGTTCAAATATTTGCATTGCCCATTGATAGTAATGAAGCTTCCAAGCAGCAGGTGAGACATGTTGAGCTAGGATACATAACAGTATGAAGTAAGATGACTTCCTTTTAGTAAAGGATCAAAGATACTGAGGAAAATGAGTGAGAGCTTCTTCTAGAATTACAAGAAGCTTCGGCGGAAAAACATACAGAAACCAAGGTGTATCCATCCTGCTTCAATTGGCAAGCTTTGCAAAGCGTTGGCAGCTCCTTCTACAGACGCAGCTCTGCAAGCATAAGCATAACCAGTATGTTCACAAAAGAACCACTTCAATAAAAAGAATTATAAGTACCATTTCAAGAATATTCACAACACAGGAAGTCAAGAACATGAAACTTTATACAGAAGCTATAGCAATCCAAATTGAAATAAGGCTCTAATTTTACTGTGTGAGCATGTGTCAGCGTGACACTTCTTTTATTTTTTGCATCTTCAACTTTTGGAACAAGATAAGGAACAACAAAGATGAAGAATTATTACCAAGAACTGTGAACCCAGCCACAATAAAGGAAGATGTCCGAGTGAAAAGTATATGGTTAACTATACCATTTTACAACCAGTACCTGTGATGCTACCATCGAGAAGTGGACTTGAAGTTCCTTTAATTCAAACTTACAGAAGCTAGTAGACATTAAAAACAAGTCCAATAAAAAGAGGAACCTAGCTAAGACTTCTTTTTTTTCCTTTTTCTCTGACAAGACCTGTGGAGGCTACTATAATGAATAAAAGTCTAGACTCTCGCAGTTAGACCATACTATCTATTTCCTATCTGTTCTTTTCTCAATCAAAATGCTCTCCAACAGTTTTTACAGTATGCATCAAAGCAACCTTAACGTCTCTAACAATCCCAAATTTGTTGGGACATATTTTACCAAGCAGCAACAAGCCTCAATACAGTTACTGTCAGTATCAAAGTTACCATTTGAAATGGTGCAATCTCCTGATTTTATCTCACTCTCATGCCTCAACCTTCAGTCTTCTATTTTCTTTTCAATTTGCTATGTGACCACAAGTGATTTCTGCTGGAATTACTAATGCTCTTTTGTTTTTGTTTTTGTTTTCCTTTTCCTGAGCCGAGGGTCGATTGGAAACAGCCTCTCTGCCCTTTCGGGTAGGGGTAAGGCCTGTGTACATATTACCCTTCCCATTACCCTTCCCGGACCCCAACTTGTGGGACTATACTAGGTAGTTGTTGTTGTTGTTGTTGCTATGTGACCACAAATTTCTCCTTTTTCAGTCACAAAAGATCACTTTTTGATCCTCGATATACCAGTTCTTTCCAGACTAAATACTAAATCTGACCTGCAGCTGTAAATATCTTCTTGGAGATATCCAGTTCAATAGTTCATAGCTGTGACTGTAAAAGTAACAAGATACTTAGCATTAAAACCTACACGTACCGAAAAAAGCACCGCACCGCTTCAGAAATTTTTCTTTCTTTCATTGTTCCGTGCAAACCACGTTGGCTTTGTGCAACAAAGCAACAACCAAGAAGATGCAACAGAGTGGACCACTCCCCACCATCGCTCTGAAGACTTTGGAAGATCTTCTCCTTGTGTGAATACGTATCCACCAAACTGAGTACATACTGAATGAAAGAACAAATTGTTTCAGTAAGATCTGAAGAATTATTTTGGGGAGAATAAAATGAAAATGACAGCAACCTACCTCAACAGCATCATATTGCCCATGTCTAAGTAACACTAGAGCAAGGCCAACCGAATGACTGAAGAAAACAGACGGTTCTGCTCCTGTTCTCCCCCATATTATCCAGCTAGCAAATTCTTGTACTGAACTACTTAGACTGCTGGGATCAGGCAGATGTCTGAAAGATGGACTGCTATGACCTCCAAGTAACAGAATGAAGGCCAATGTGAATTCAGATTTACCAAGTTTCTCAGTCCATGATCTCCGATCAACATTGCCATCTGAAGACATAGATAACATAAGAAACCATAGCAATCAATCTAGAAGTGCCAAAAAAGTTATCTCCAACCCACTATTACAGAAAGGGAATCTGAAAAACACAAAGAAAAAAGAAGAAAAATCAAAACTCGAAACCTCCATGACTAGCATCCTTAGTTTTCGACTTACAATAATTAAAACATGCTGCAAAAGAATACGCAGCAGCAGTCATAAATCTTACTCGAAAAAATAGAAATTAATGACACTTTACTTATATTGCAACACTGATAAAATTTCTTTCCGTTCTACCCAGTCGTTTCCAAGATAAGAAGCTAAAAACTAAAATAATAAGTGAATCAATCCCAATTTAGTTGCAACCTTCCCGCTGAAGGTCTCCCTCTAGTTTTTGCATTGCTCCTCAAGATGTTACACCCTTACTGTAAAGCTCTTTTTTGCAATTTTAGACAGTGTCCACAGTGATTAATATCCGCACCGCTTTTCAGTCAAAAGATGGTCCTTCAAATTTCCATTATGACTACCAGAGCAACAGAAGAGATCAACAACAACAACAACAACAACAACCCAGTATAATCCCACTTAGTGGGGTCTGGGGAGGGTAGTGTGTACGCAGACCTTACCCCTACCCTAAGGTAGAGAGGCTGTTTCCAAATAGACCCCCGGCATCCTTCCCTTCAAGAACTACCCACCTTGCTCTTGGGGAGACTCGAACTCACAACCTCTCGGTTGGAAGTGGGGGTTGCTTACCATCAGAGCAACCCCATTATGACTACCAGAGCAACAGAAGAGATCATAAAAGTTTAATTGAGTCTGCTTAGATACATCAACTGACATGCAATAAGCAGCCGACCTAGGATAGTCCTTAATAGCTCTTCATCGCAATAGAGTGGTACATACCAAGCTGTAAAGATGAAAGTTGACTGCTGAAGTCTTCAAGAAGAGGAGATTCAGATGGTGTGGTACTGAAGAAATGGACGATATGCCATTCAGTAAGAACCTCTTGGATCATTGGAACTAACTCAATTTTAACTCTTGAAACCTCATCCTCTGACATGCCAATCTGCAAGGAGAGAACATTTGAGTTTTTTTTATAGTCAAAGACAAATTGCACCAAAATCCTATTAGATACTAAAAGCGTCCAACAGCTTCATAAACATCCTTTTTAAATTCTCATTAAAGAAAATAAGAATTTCAGTATAAACACAAAAATGATGTTGTTGAATCTTTATCTTCTTTACAGAAATATTGTAATTCGGCAGATTATTATCTAACAAAAAAAAATAATCCATCCAGCTCATTATTTTTTAAGCTAAAACACACAGATATATGGAGCTTCAAAGACCACATTTAATTCCGTCTAATTATTACTTAGAACTCCTAAAGGTATATTAAAATCATTACTTTGTAGTGAATTTCATATGCGGATTGCAACAGTTTCCGCAAACATTAACTGTTCCACGATTATAGTGATCAGTAGTATCACAGTACACTTGTGCATATGAGCATCCCATATTTACTACTGTATGTGTATGAGCTAAGAATTCAGATATCCAATGCATTTTCAGTACTTCTATCAGATTGAAATCATACCAAGTCTCATGAAGGATCTTTATCCACACACACAAAAAAAAGGAACAATAACAACCTATACATCACCACTTCTTTTATAAGCCCATTAATTTCCTAAAGGTTGCCTTGTTCCTTCTAACTTATTTTCTTTGTTTTGCATTTCCCTCACTTTACTGAATCAGACTTTAAGAGATGAATCAGACCTATACATCACCACTTCTTTTATAAGCCCATTAATTTCCTAAAGGTTGCCTTGTTCCTTCTAACTTCTTTTCTTTGTTTTGCTTTTCCCTCACTTTATTGAATCAGACTTTAAGAGATGAAAAAAATGAGAGAGAAAAAGGAGAAAGATAAAGCCTTATGCTACTTTGGTACGAAGATTCCTCTGAGGGCACACTTCAGGCTGCTTCGTTTTCTTCTTTTTTTAAATCCGTTTGGGGACAAATCTTCTTCAACTACTTCTGTCTCTCTACTTCTCTAGATATTGTTTTTATTGTTTCTTTTCCTCAAGGTAACTCCTTCTTGATAGTAACCAGCCTCTTCTGTTGCTACTTCTGCTTTTGGACTTCTCTTTTACGCTATCTTGCTTTAAATGATACTCCATCCGTTTCAATTTATGTGACGTAGGTTGACCCGGAATGGAGCATTAAAAACAGAGTTTTGAAACTTGTGGTCTTAAAAGCTTAAAGGGTAAAAGTTGTGCAGGGTCATCATAACATGTGTGTGGCTATAAAAATTTCTCTTTAAGGGTAAAATGGGAACTCTAAAGTTATTGTTCCCAAATAAAGGGTTTAAAAGGGAAATCCCAATCTTCAAAAGGTTTGAGGGCTCCAGATCACTTGCTCCAAACATTTAAATCATATTCACTGATATGACCTTTTATTCAACTGGAGTGCAATTTTAAGACAAAGAACTATTCCAACATTTACTTCGTAAGGATATCTGCAACTTGTTCACTACACAGAATAGCAATAGCCAAAGTTTAGATAGACAAGAAGTCAACACCACCATGCACGCCCCAACTATCGGAAAGATGCGTTATCATTCAAGAAAATGGTATTGAAACAGTAGTTTTTGATGTTTCAATATTTAATGTACTGCAAAAACAGGACAATAGAAAATGGAGCATAGAACAAGAAGTAGTAACAATTCTAGGATATTATTAACTTGTACCACACAGCCAATTCTGGATATTGATGATCTCTGATAACAAAAGTAACACACACCTGACTGCTACTGTTAACCATGTAGCTTAGAAGCAAATGCACGTCCAATGCAGATTCAAACATCACTTTAGCAACCTGAGAAGTCGCCTGCACTGTAAGGGCAGTGCTGACTGTGAAGAGTCCATCAGAATCCAAGTTATGTTCATATTTTCGAGGCACGAGAAATTTCAAGTAGCTCTCAATAACATGCAAAACTCTCCCCCATTTGGTAGCTCTACTGCACAAGTTGTGTAGGGATAAAAGCATATCTACTGAGAATTTTCTGAGTCTTTTGTGGTAGGAGATTTCTTTATCCAGTGCTACATCAGTTCCGAGTTCGGATACATGGAGAGCTGCCATTGATGAGCTATATCCACTTTCTAAACTTTTAAGCAACCGTGGAATGACCTCGTCAGATGATATCTTTGGTGTTCTAAGAAGCGACTCATAAAATATGGTAGGAGCTGCTTTGCTCAACTGTTGACTGAGATTACGAACACACTGCAGTATCTCTGAAAGAATTTCCCGTTCAAGATCATTATTACAGGAGTCCAACCCAGAGCTTATTACATCTCCATGTTCATCAGAAGATCCTGAGAGCATAAATTAAAGAGCAATTGAATAAGGAAAATTTGCAACGACCGTACAAGAGTAAGCCAAATCAAGTAAGAAAATGAGATCTCAAAAAAAAAAAAAAAAAATTGTCTGATATACCAGAAACAAGAAGCTCTATGTCCTCCAGACTACGAAACATGGAGACTGAGTTTTTTCTAATAACACCCACAGCTTGCATGGCTGAATCAATAAGCAAACCACACGCTACATTCGTTCTGCACCAATTATTGAAATAGCAGGTACAAAAGGTTTTCCATCTCTGAAGTATTGAAATTGGACTATCAGCTCCCACCTTGAAAAGGGAGAAAAAAAGTACTGAATTACCCTGAAAGTTATGGAATAGAAACCTGGAAATATCAGTAGAAGCACTATACAAATCCACGTGCAATTGAAAATACCTCATGTTGAATAACTGACAAAATTTCATTTTTCAGTCCATCCACAGTCAAAGAATCAAATTCGGAATCAGTGAGGTGCTTACTAAAATCTCGTAACGTTGCCCGAAGAACATTTCTATGATAAACACCCGGAAGGAGCAACCTACGTAAGAAAACAGAAGATACAAATGGAGAAATCTGATCCTGCAGTAATTACAGAAAGAGGCGATTAACTCCTTTGGTAATACTTAGTGAAGAATATATTTCACCAAAAGTTTGATGTTAATATGTAAGTAAACACGTTTTTGCCTGTCTGACAGAGGACCGAAAAAGAACGATTTTAAGTAAAGAATATTTCAACTACTTCAGCAGTGATTCACACAATGTAATAACATGACCTATGTCGTCTAAGCTAGAAGCTTTTAGAAGTTTGAGACTTTCATGTTAGGGCTACACAATAATTTTCCATCTCATGAGAAGTCAATTTCACTCCACTTAGTTAGCATCTTCAAACTCCTCAGGTAGTTTACTTAATAATCCTGTACACAAAAGGGAATAAAAAAAGTAGTAACAATTTTATGCCCAAAGTTTCCATTGTGGAACCTAAATCGGAAAGGGCAAGATCAAATAACATGCACTATTGGAATATCTAAGGAGTATGCTGCAGTACCAACTATACTACATATTCTTACAGATAGTATATCCTCAACTTTGAATCAATGACATGATTAAGAATTCATGGAATTTAGAATGTGGCAAGCAAATTTTTCCCAATTCATTGATAACTTCTTCACCTAGGGTAAATAGTGTGATGGCACCATCTCCTACAACATAAATGACAGAATTTTGCCAGAACTAGCATTTATTAATCCGGAGCAAAAGTAGCCCAAGCTAAAAAGTACTTGAGTGGCAAAACTAGAAAGACAGGTTCTCAACAAACTTTAGTTTAGCACTTAATTTTTTTTCTTGGGTTAGTTTTGCTAGCTTATTCTAATATATCGTGAGATTATTCATTTGTATATGCTTAGCTTAGGAATCAAAAGATGTTCTCAACTTTGCAAAAAAAAGAAAAATTAGGGTAGCAGTTTCAGTGAAATATCATTTATGATCAAAACTCTTACTGAATCAATTACGCAAGAAGATGCACAGCTCAGCATGAAAGCAGTTCTATAGCACCTCAAGAGAATCTTCAGGTTATACCAATGTAAAAGTGAGCAGCTTACCCACGTGACGCATAAAAAGTAGTATTCAAACAAGAACAACGACCCAGTATAAAAAGTAGTATTCCATTCACGCAAAAGTAAGCCCAAGTGACTCATTAATACTCAAACAATACCACCAAGCTGGTTAGCAGCTGCAGCACTGTCAACCGGTTTCACAAATCCTCCCCCCGGTAGCAGAGAAACTAAACAAAAATATAAATAAAATAACAAGCAGAAACTCAAAGATAAAAAGAGGGGTATAGGTTCTCTTCTTTTTGGTATATGGCTTGTACACGGGTTTTCTCCCATGTATGGGAGGAAAATAGCTCACGGGCCATAATATTGATGCTTAATCTGACATGTCAATAGCATTAATTGATGACATCAAGATACCGCAGAACCTTTAAAGTTGAGCCGCAATGTTTATAAAGAAAAAAAAATCAAAAGAAGTTTACCAAATTGGGGAGGAAAAGGCAAATGACTATGTAAACAAATGGAACATATCAACAAGGAGAGACAACAAGAAATAGAAAAGAGACTAAAGCAGCATGTATAGAGAACCTTTGAAGATGACAAAACTGTGTGACAAAGCCAAAGTAGATCATCTGAAGAATTTTCAGAGCCTTGAAACAGCTGCTCAGCAACAAATGTATTCTGTAAAGAATAGCAATAAGCTAATTCCCTGACAAACAAATTCCGACTATTAGTTTCCCTCGAGACAAGATGCAGAGTATATAAATCCAAACAAAGAATAAATACAACACTTAAGTACTTTGCCCTAACTACCAATACAGTCTAAATTGCCAAAATCATTGAATGCAGCAGAAAATGAAAAGGAACCAACATAATTGTTTATTAATGCCAAAGAAACAATGAATGCGCGTCTCTCTACCCCTCGGGTAGGGGTAAGGTCTGCGTACACACTACCCTCCCCAAACCCTCTAGTGAGATTTCACTGGGTCGTTGTTGTTGTTGTAAACAATGAATGCGTGGAAGAAGATGATAATCCCAAGAGAAAAAGTAGAAACTATAATCACTTCAGCAACTGGTCCTTCTTCTCCCAACAGCCCCATCCCAAAAAAAAATCGGCTCTTTTATGCAAAAATAATGAGCAGTCTTTGCACATAAAATATAATGAAATGGTGAGAGACACAAAATCAACACAAGGCTGAGCAGCATTTCTTCCTAAGGAATCCATAAAACTGCTCAACTGATAACAATCTCCTCACCTACCGAAGACACCCAATCATCTACCAGTTAAAACATATTCAACAACAAAAGACACCCAATCATCTACTCGTCAAAACATATAATGAGACAGATCATGCTAAGAGAGATGTAAATACTATTTCACACCAGTCATCATAAAACTTACTCTTTCCTATTTTGACAAAACAACTCCTTCATGACCAATCCATTTTCGCTGAGTATCCACAGCTTATTTGGAGTAAGTTTTACATCAATGAGTTCACCCTGAGGCTAGCCAAAAAACAGTAATCAACCTTAGCTAGTAGTAACGGTTCCCTAAATAGTGAATACTTAGATTAATCACGATATCTAAAGCACGCTGCTCTTTGTCAAAAAAAGAACCTACAAAAAACTGTTACCTCTTCCAGTGAGATGCTTTTTGTTGAAGGATCCAGTAACAAGTTAATTCTGTCTCCACTACTGAAATAAAGGCTATACAAAGAGATCATCGCTGTGCCAACTTCCTTAAATAATCCAAAGAAATAAGTCAAAGTTAAAGCTAAAGTTATAGGCATACAAAGGGCAAAAAGTGAAAATCCAACAATTGAGCAATGAGCACATAGCAAGTCAATCAAAACCACTGTGGCCATACTGAACAATCTGCATTCAAAACATCCAATATTGAGAAGCTAAAAGGAGTGGAAAACACTAAAGAAAACTTACAAGAAACAAGGATCAGGCCCAGTTATGATGAGCAAGTACAAACCTAATAAGTCATTGGACTGGTTGATGAATGATGACGTTATGAATGGTGAGAATGCCAGAGAAATCAGCTGGAACGTATGGGAACAAATTCCATTTATAGGTGGTGGGAGCCACCTCTAAGCCATATGGTCCATCTAAATCCTCTATCAGCTAGTGTTCATCTAGCCAAGACCATTTAAATTCCTTTAAAAACCCTTACACAACTTGAGAAACAGGTGTAGCATTTCTAACACCATTCGCGCGTAATCCATTTCTAAGGTTTACATGTGGACTTGGTTTTTCTTTTTATGCTGCCTTTTACTATTGCTTTTTTTTATAATAACAATTATTATTATTATTTTATTTCTGCAAGTACAAAGAGAGGGGATTCAACAGGAATAGGCTTTGAATAGGAGGAGAGAGATAAGGCTCAACAAGCTAATGAGTAGGCCTGGAGCAATATTAGTGGCTCGATAGGTTGAATTGAGAAAGAGAGAAAACTCCAGTGCAGCTCTATGGATTGAGTTGAGAGAGAAAAACATAGAGCAACAGCACATGAATATTGAAAGCAATGTGCAAACGGCCTCAGCAAAGATTGGCTTTGATACCATTTAAAAGAATCTAAGCATTCAACCCAAAAGGTGATTAGGCATGACATAGCTAGAATGCGGATTTCCGTGGACTTTTCTGGAGGTCTAGTATCAATATTGTAGGATAGGGGCTCCTATAATTTTTCGCAGGGGCTGGGTGAGGCTTGACAGGGCGATCCAAAGATGATTTGTGAATTGGATTGTTTCCCCCTTATGGTAGTTATTTATGGTAGTTACTGTTTGATACCATTGCATGTCATTTTATTTATGGTTCTTATGTTTAGATAATTATTTACGCGATCTCTGCTGGAGTTACTAATGCTCTTTTGTTTTTGTTGTTGTTTTCCAGCCGAGGGTCGATTGAAAACAGTCTCTCTGCCCTTTCGGGCGGGGGTAAGGTTCGTCTACATATTACCCTCCCCAAACCCCCTTGTGGGACTATATTGGTAGTTGTTGTTGTTGTTGTATGAATTCAACCCAAAACCTTAAGGTGGGGTAGCCAAAGGCCAAAGATCTTTTAAACTCTTTTGGAAACACTTAAGACAACCAATGAGGGACAAATGTAGCAATTTCCAACAACAACCATCTAATCTCAAGCTACTTGTTACTTGTCAGTCAAAACTAAGCAAATATAGAGCTTATGACGACTACCAAATAATTTGACATTGACAAAAGGTTACATCGGGTATTAACTGCGAAAAAACTAGGCATTCCTTTATTAACTACCATTGGAAATGATGGAACTCCTCTAAATTCATCTGCATCTGTTAAAAAGTTCAAGGAAACAAGATACATGTTGTGGTATTACGCAGATGATATTACAATTTACAGAAGGAGCAGCTATT
Source organism: Nicotiana noctiflora (assembly GCA_032618575.1). Classification (NCBI taxonomy): domain Eukaryota; kingdom Viridiplantae; phylum Streptophyta; class Magnoliopsida; order Solanales; family Solanaceae; genus Nicotiana; species Nicotiana noctiflora. Next base: position 97,780 of record JASVEL010010594.1, read on the forward strand.
TTTGGCTAAATGAAAATATTTGTGGTGCATGAGCAATCTCATCACTGTAATGAAGCATGACAATATAGCTACAAGAAACTAACTTACTAAATGAATGAACATTGTGTGGCCAAAATGGTGACTATGCACCAAATCAAAGCAAAGATACTGATAAGAATTGAAGGCAGACCCCCCTACAACCCAAGAAGTAGAGATGAACAATTCAGTTTCCACGAGAAAAAGAAAAATAACATCAAGTGCACAAATCACAATATCGTCTTCTTATTTTACTTATCAAGCACATATCTGATGTAAGTTGGAGGTTATTGCAGAATTATACGTGCTATGAGATTCGCCAAATAAGGAAATGACACGCACAAAGCAATAAGGCAAGTATAAGACAGGAAAGATGAGTGTTATGTTACATAGAGTAGCTCTTTGCAACATATTTTTCCCGACATATCTACGCTACTACGCAGAAAATACCCAACAGATACAAAAGAAAGTACAAAGAAAAATGAAAATCTACAGAAAGACATGAATAAATTAGGGATGTACTTACCGAATCCTCTTTTAGTAGTACTGCCAGAGGAATTGCATCAGGATTGTTGTGGTCGTTTCCCACCCATATCCTTACAGAACTAGAGCCTATATGCAAAATGAAGTAAAGAAAATCTTATATAAATCTGCAAGCATTGCCAGGAACCCTTTCTAATAATGAAAAAAATGGAGTGACTGTTCCAAATAAATATTAAATAGCATCATGTTCGCAATTTGGAATGAAAGGACCTTATCCTATAAACAGCTTCCTGTTCCTCTCCCTCCAGACTCTCCACATTATAGCACATAAACTGGTTGCGAATTTAGAGAGACAAAATCTAATCACTATGGCTTCACTTGGATGTCCATAAAATAGCTAGAAAACTATTTCTTGAAAATTTGTGATAATTTGAAGGAAAAGGAACAATTTTCTTGTATGTGATTTTTGGAAGGAAAGGAAGGTCTAAAATAAGAAAAAATTGACCTCCCTTCGGAACCCTGAAAGTTGTGCAAGGCTTAGCCGCTTAGCTGGGAGTGAAGTCTTCTTGTGGGAAGGTTTTGGCACTTCTCACATAGCTTGCTTGCTTATCAAACACACAAGGAGCAAAGTTAAGTTGTTTCCTACACCTCATGTTGCTTTCTTTACAAACAAATATACCTAAAGGAGTATTGACACGTAAACGGATACCGGCAGATCGTCAGTACATTTATTCTTAAACCTCACAGTAATGACTACAAATTAACATATTCTTTGATAAGTCATCCAAAATAAAACCCTGCTCCGTTGAGTATATACAGTAATTCTATGCATGTCTTCCCATAGATTGACACCACAGATGGGACGCGAGACGCATCCCCTACGCCCTTGCCCAAAAAAGAAAAATTTGATCGTATTTTAGGGGCACCGGGAAGGTGGCTCCTCCCCCCCTCCCCCCAAAACAAACAACTGGAATGAAGACAGACACAGTTTTGTCAAGATAGAACTTATGGGCAATGAGATGCACGCCTTAGTGCCTTGCTTACACTAAAGCGCGGCCTAAGTGATTGGGCTTCTCTGAGCTCCAGGGCTTAAGCGCGCCTCAAATGAATCTTTGGTAACACTGGACAGAAAAAATCCAAATGCTTAGGCAAGAACTTGTTCACAAGAGCAACTGAATAATCAGTTCAAATAGAAAAAAATAATGGAAATGCAAAAGAAGGTATAAATTGCCTGCAGATGGTGAAACACTCAAAGAATGACTGAAAATTCTGGAATGATTTGAAAGGTCCCACACACGTAAGCTTCCATCAGAGTGAAGCACAAATAGAAGCTTTTTCTGGTGGAACTCTGATATTACTAGATCCTGCACTGCTGCAATAGACCTGCCCCTGCAAATAGAGACAAGGTAAGGGGGGGGGGGAACCAGAGTGCATAAGACAACAGATAAACAGGTAAGAAATAGCAAATCATAGTCAAAATATGTTGTGTAGATTGTAGAAAAATATAGTCATTAGCCGGATTGGGCTCACTTCTCTTGGGGTTTTTTTGGTGGGGGTTTGGGGGGGTTCCACATGCTTCATATGCATGGGCATCAAATGCTGTTTTTCAAGTAAAGCCATTAGTTTCAGTATGTAAAGTTCTAGAAATCAACAAAATCCAAAGCATTGATTTACAGCATCTCTTGTTACCCACCTGGAGGCATTTTAGTTCCTCTCTAATTTTGTCTCACATATTGCTCCAACACACTTTTGCACAATATATGAGAGGGAGGACTGATAACTTTAAGGAATAGAGTTATGTTATCTAATCAATTAAACTATGTTATCTTACTTTGCTACTAAGCCCTATAGTCTGAGTGAAAATAGTAGTAGGGCCCATGTTAATTACGTACTTGATTATGATTTAATTGTATAAGTAATTTTTATGATTGATTTTTTGCTAATTTTAGAGTTATTTAGGTTAAATATTGATTGGAATTCCAAGAAATTTATGTCTTTACAGTTTGTTTGTAGTTACAAGCAAAAACTGAAAACTTCAGTTGAAGCTGAAGCATTCAAAGAGCTCAAGAGTTGCAATTTCCAGCAAGTAGCTGCAGCCTAAGCCCTTGAAGCTGCAGTACAAGCCGAGAAGACCATGTCTAACTACATTTCCTGATATGAAAGTAAATACCTTGACAAAACGCCCCACAAACGACCAAGACCACCATCATCACGCAGCTCCTGCACAAAGCCTATCAACTAACAAAGTATCAGCACGGACAGGAGACAAGAGAGGAGATCAAAGCGTAAGTGCAACAAGAATGTAAAAAGTAAAACATCTAGCTGCCACTCCTATGTTAAAGTAACTGTAGTAACAAGATAAAAGGACAAGAGAATCCATATTTCAAAACATAAAGTACAGCCAAAATGCAAAAGTTCCATAGCCAAAACACATTCAAAAAACATAAAACGAAAATTGAAGGGAAAATGTACAAGGACCTGGAGCTCGGTGGTCAAGGATGCCAAGCTGGAAGCATCCAACAGATCCATCACTTCTTCCAACTACCATCAATTCTGCTATTCCTGCCACTGCCATTGTTGCTCCTTGATGAGGATGGGTCAGAGTGTTGAACTCAACAAAGTCATCGGATTGCAAACGGGAGCTAGATACATAATTGGAGATGTTTTCAAGTCTAATAAGATAAGCAACCCCAGATACTGTCATGGCATGAAGCAGATACGGTCTGACAGAAGAAAATGTCATCTGCAAGAACCAAGAGAGCATCAACAATTGTTAAAGGTCCAAGAAAATATTTGCCAACCATTAAAACAAACAAGACTATTATCAGCACAAAGCCAGCAAAAAATGGCATACTTCATTTTTGCAGATCAGCGCAAATGGAAAAAGTGCTTCCGGGAATACAATTTGCAATCCAGTTTTGGGGAACTCCTTATAACCACAGAACTCCATTATTTCCAGCACTTTTGGCTGACTTCTGCAAATTTTCCTGCAGCAGCAGAATTCAGCAGTTATAGTTAATCTGTGCAAGAAGAATACAGGGTCATCAAACCAATATGCTACAGCAAACACATCAAGGAAGAAAACATGTAAAATAACGACCAGACAAGACGGATATGTGAAAAGAATAAAATGAGATGTTCTTAACTCCTACTACAAAAGCAGGCAAAGCTCAAGAACAATTGGGGGCTGATCAGAGAGAAGCTCCATCACTATTTATTTTTCTAATAGCACTATTTAATAATTTAATTTCTTTATCTTCTTAACACAAGGATGAAGGAACTACATAACATCCCTCGCCCAGGAAAATGAAAAGAAAACTCCACATACAAGAATTTTGCAGAGGAATTGTACTCATCTATGCTAACGTATCTCTGGAAATTAAATTTCTCAATCATCAAGTTTATTTGAGGTCTAAGGTCTATCCCACGGTTGACATAGCTCATGTCACACAAGACAGTTCCTCTAGCATTTTTTAATAAGGCTGCGTACGATAGACCCTTGTGATCCGGCCCTTCCCCGGACCGCGCGCATAGCAGGAGCTTAGTGTATCGGGCTGCCCTTTAAGTCCTCAAACACAAACACAAACAAAACTTTTATCCCTCCTCTCAATCCATGTTGGAAACCCACTGTGCATCAGGCTAGGCTCAAAATACACCAATTGGATCACACAAATATGAGTTCCAATTACAAGTAGAAAGAAATTTCTTCTGAATAAGCTAAAACAAGATTGACTGTTTCATCGTTCAATACAATCACTGGTCTTTTTAACATCACACACACACCACCTCAATAGACACTCAAAACGGCACAAATACAATTGCATGCACATGACATGCATAAATTCATTTGTATTTTAACAACATACGGGCTCCACTATTTCAACCCACACTCAAAAGGGCGCACCTGCATACATATGAATTGCATAGATCACTTGACACATTTTATATGTTAAACCCATTTCGGAAGGTACACTTATGTGCAGAAGAAATAAACCTAAATTAGGAAAGAATGCACAAATTCAATTATTCCAACCCACACTCAAAAGGGTAAACTTGTAAGCATATTTGTAAGGTAAGATTAAGAGCACAAGCAGTGTACCAAGTGAAATAGGCGGGAGGATTCCCAATGATGGAGCAAGAACCCACATCTCTTGTGAGAGAAGTTGGTGAAGAAGCGGAAGCGGAAGCGGAAGTGGAAGTCGAAGAGGGAACGGAGAGTTGAACGAACTTGACCGAATCGCTGCCAATAATGGGAACTTCCATACCTGCTAAACGCGACCTGCTTTCCATTGTTGCTGTGAAGCATACGAAATTGATAAATGGAGTTTTGGGATGATAACCGTATCAATTCTTGGGTTGAAGAGAATAGGGGAAAATGCCGCAGGAGACTGACTGGGGGTTTTTGGTACTGGTTTTTAGTGGAGTGCCGGAGGAGGGAAAAGTTTTCTTTAATAGGAAATCATTTGCAATCCTTTGGTTTAGGAGAAGAAAAATAATCACGCGTACGATGTGTTTTTTTTTTTTTTTTTGAAATATCATCATCACTGTCTAAAATGTG